>JAFLJL010001812.1:7500-22500 GCA_018398815.1 Conus ventricosus | reverse complement strand
CTTTTTGTTCAAGGCCTTTAAGTATTACAAAAATTTTCATTTCTTGAAATTGCCCTTCAATTATTCTTGTTTCGTTCCATAATTTGATTTCATGTAACTATTGTACTTGTGTGTTCACACACCCTTCATTAGGGGCCTTGGCCTGTTATATTAATAAGTCATCTGAATCTCTCTCTCTCTCTCTTCCTCTCTCTCTCTCTCCTCTCTCTCTCTCTCCACACCTCCCCCCCTCTCTCTCTCTCTCCCTCCCTCTCTCTCTCTACATTCTCTTCAGAGAATGTAAATATGCGGGTTCAAGACCACCCATCTTATTTTGCACGAAAACCCCCCTTTTCACATACAAATCACGTCCATCTCATGTTACTTTTGCCAAATTTAACACCTTTTCACAAACAAAATTACTATGCAAATAACAGCCAAAAATGACGAATTAGTACATTAAAATGGGGGGCTCTTACGTGCAAGTAAGATTGGTGATCGTGAACAAACATATTTACATTCTCTCCAGGGACATAAAAATTAAGGGTTTATAGAATTGTCATCCTTAACACAATTAACGTCCGCGGGACTGAGCCCTTACTACTTTTCTAATATGCTCTTCTACCTCAAGCACATTAATAAATCAGAACAATCAACTGCTTTCCGTCTTGATTAGCTATTTTTACATCCAATGAATTTATAGACCCTCAATTAATTCTTTAAATTGGCTGTTTTCATCAAAAACTATAAACTGATAATCGCAAAACCCCGCCTTAATTGACGGCAATGCTCGTAGAACAGTAGATGGATAGCCAATAAACAAATTAGTATCTGTTTTTAACTGCTGTAAATGGACTTACAAAATTGTGTTTTAGGAGAAAATCGGATGCTCTTTTACCTACATACTCATAAATGCCCATTCTACATGGCCGTGTGTGCTGAAGCTATGTGTTTCACCACTATTATAAAAGCCCAAAATTCGAGCAACGCTTCTAGGAAAACGTACTCCCTTTTTTCTTCAAGTTCTGGAAAATGTATAGTAATTATAAGATTTGCCTCATTAATTTTTAACTTAATGCCAAAATTGCTAAATACTTCTCTTAAAGAACAAAAGTTGTAGTAACCATCGGGTATTTTTAAATGTTTTAATAGATTGCCTTGTTCGTCCTTAATATCCACCCAGTTATTCTTATTTTTTTCAGATATGTTAATCCATTTACTTTAAACCCAATTTCTCTAAGGGCAACCCTACAATCACCGCGCCTATTGTTAATTGGGTGCGTTAAGAACACACGCTTGTTTTGTTGGGTTATATAGATGTACATCTTTTTAAAAACTATTTAAAAATATATTTAAAACATGGTTAGCTTTTAAATATATTGAAAATGCTACTTACAATGTAGGAGCGTTTTATAACCCCAAATCTTTGGACTTCAGTTACTAACAATTGCAGTAGATGAAATCATATGGCTTTCAAGTCAGGTATGTAAACCCGCTAACTAGATATTTAAATCCGCCAATAAAGAGTGATAGAGTACCATCAGCATGGTCATCTCGTCCTATGCTTTTTTTCCAGAATCAGTTAATTTTGCCATTTACTGCGCAACTACTGGCTGTGGTGTTTCATATGCAAACCATTTAAACCACCCCAATCTTTAGTAAGGTCAGTATATAACTTTCATGTTTATTACCAGTACAGACGAATACTAACTGAACTACAAGTGCCCCTTCCAAGCGACAACGCGTTTAATCCATTTAAAAGCCCAATGGACAATAATGCATATGAAAGAATCTGCAACGAATTTAACATTGATCCTTCAACTGATTTTAGACAAAAGTTAGACCGCAATCATGGGTTAGGCACATTGTATTTGTGGGGCGAACGTAGAGAATATGATTATGACTACTGGCCTGGCCACACGTCTGTTCAACCAGACAAACAAGTTCGACTGGGATCCATAGAACAAAAACACCCTAATGCTTGGGCAACATTTATCTTAGATAAAAGTAAAGGCCTAACAATGCCAGGAGTGCAAAGACTTAATGACTCCATAAGGACATAGGTTTTGTGTGTATTAGGAGCGCAAGCACAGACCAAGTCTAGCATCGTGGATCAATCTACAGGCTTTGATGCCAAAAAAACAATTTCTAGCCAATTTAGAAGATGCTATTAACTCTGCTGTTGATTTGCCTGCCAGCATACAAAGGTATCAAGACGTTCTTGCACATGCTAGGTCAAAGGTTGACTTTGTTGTAGGCCATGGATTATACATGCTACCCTCTGACCTTAGACTACAGATTGGCATGATACAGTATTATAACAATGAATCCTCATAGCTGGAGACGACCAAAACTTAGGGTACAATAAATGCTTAAACACAAGCCCTGCTCCATCTATTAAAAAAAAAGTACCTAGCCCTGAAGAAAGCGATCTAGTTATAAGCGCCCCACAGCCAGAAAGCAGCCCAGAAAGCACTCCACCTGTTAAATGTACCTCGCACTGACAGCCACACTAGCAAAAAGACGGCCCTTGTTGTATTTTAACTTTACTGGATTGGCCATACTTTATTTCACTAAAAAAATCCAGCAGCTAGCACTCCTAACGTCCACAGATGGTCAGCCATATAACCAGCAACTTTGCCTATAGTAGACAAAACCCAACTAACAACACTGCCAATTATGCCAGGCAGAGCATCAAGCGCTTTGGCTGCTAACTTCTTTAATAAGTTTGCTAGATGGTGTAATTGTTTTCTAATCCAACTTTTACCAGGCTGAGGCGTTGGAGGAGCTACTGGCCCTGTTGGCGCACTACCTGTTAAAGCATAAACGAGTGTAGAGATAGCAAACCCAACAGCTGTTAATATACTAACTATTGTAATCCCTTGTTATCTGAACAGAGTCCTTATCTTTCAGCTAGCGTAGTGTTTTCATAAAGTATTCTGTTTATAGTTTCTCTGATTCTGCTTGTTTGCGCTGCTAGCTGCGCTCTGTTAGTGACAGCGTTTCTAACCTAGCTGCCCTTTCTATAATTAAATCCTGTATTTTCTGCTGTATTCTAGCCTTTTTTCTTCTTGCCCTAAATTGTTATCGTTGCATCAGCCAGTTTATTTTTTCTTCTTCTATCTCTCTATCCAGCTCACCACGTTTTGCCAAATTGTTTTCTAGTTCGCCCCTTATTGACTTTAGACGATCATTAAGCCCCAGGATTTCACGCATAGGCAATGGAGAATCGTCAATTGTTTCTAATGTTTTTCTGACTGTTTCCTCATTAAAACTCGTTTCAATTTCTGTTTCTGCATCATTTATTCTTGGTCCTAAATCTTGAAAAGAGGTCATTTCTATTTCAGATCGTGTTGGCAACTCTTGCCCCAAGTTCTGTAAAAGACTACAGCCTCAGGCCTTAAATTTAAAATGTTTAATCGCCTTTGGTCGGCAACAGGAATCCTCTGTCTAATTGTGTTTAGTTTTAAAAACTTAGTTGGGTCTGGCTTTGTAGTAACCCTTACAAAATTTCCTCTGCTAGTTCTTATATACAGATGGTTGCTTTATTCCATCTTAAAAATCAAAAGGACTATGGCCTTCTGGCGGTTCTAGTCCTAAGCTTATGTAGAATGAGTTAATTTTATTTGTTTAATAGTTTCTGCACAAGATGCGCTAACTGAAGGAGGTGTTTCTACTTCTTTAATTAAGGGATTTGAAGAACCTTCTGCTGCTCTTCAAGTTTCTTCGCGCAATGAAGGAGCTAATTCTGTTTCATCTTCTTCAAATGAAGGGCCTATGATTTCTTTCTTCTCCACCAAAAGGATCAATCGGGTCAAAATCTTCATCCATATTTTTTATTTATATTCTTTTTTGTTTTATTAAAAATGAACTCATACGGTTGTGACCTCGATCCATACAGAAAAGAGAAGGAACCCCATGGCGTTAAAAGGTATAAGGCAGACTGTATATAGTGTAAATACTCCATCAACAGTTCCGCCTGGACAAGTTTTAACAGTTAAGTTCCCTGATCTTGGCGCTGGCGATGTTATAATGCCAGGCACTGCTAAACTATCATTCAAAATAAATATTACATCGACAGATCCTAATGCTACTGTTGTTGCTAATTTGGGCAGGGCAATCGTTAAACATATGGCAATCAAACTGGAGGGCAGAGAAGTCTTTGTACTAAGCGAGGCAGACTGTTTGCCCTCTATTCGGACTATGGCTGCATAAAAAGAAAGGAAAGAGAAAGTTTTATCAGGGAATACAAAGCCCAAACGGTCTCAAGCACAGGCTTAAAGCGGAGGATGCAAAGAATGATGTTAAGATGAGGCAGACTAGCAGAAGCATTTGGCTACAGATTCTGCATCCCTCTAGATTTTGAGCTGTTAAAGACGCATATGCCATATTACCAAGGTGCGCTTAAAGAAAAAAAACTTACGTATGAACTGACATTTAATCCTAACGATTCTGTTGTTTTGTCTGAAGACCCTGAAGCTAAATACACAGTTAGTGACATTTATCTTGAGTTTGATGTTGTTACTAACCCTGAACTAGCCAGAACAATCTTAACCCAGTATAAAAGTAAAACGGTTATTTATTATGAAAGGGTTTATACATTCCACTACAGAAAATAGAAACAAGCGAGACACTCTTTGGAACATACATCTAAATCAGTCTTTGAAGTCTTTTAAAAGGAATTTTGTTCTTGTTTACTGAAGGAACAACTCCTTTTCATAGAGAATTAGAAGCGTTTTATAATCCAAAAATTGAGAAGGTTGACTGTGTAATAAATGGCAAGTCTGATCGGCTGTATTTGGGGCGGACTTTTACCTCACGAACACTTTGATGAAATAAGAAAGTTGTTCGCTGGAGGTAGGCAAAGAGATCTGCAGTTGATCGTGTATGTAAAAACTTCGCTTTATGATTTAAGACTTGAAGACTACTTGATATCTAAATATGGGCTGTGGCTGGATTTTAGATCCACATTTGACAACAGATTGTTTGGAAGTGGAGAAAGGGTAGGGCAAGATGGTAAAAAATAAATATTCACAAGAAAGCAGACGGAAACGCACCAATAAAAATGCATGTTTTTATGGTTTGCGATGCTCAGTTAAACATTGAAGAAAACAGGCTAAAAGACGTGGCTTATTAAAATGTAGAAGAAATATTTTAATAAAAACAGTTGGATAGTTTGAAGTTTCTGCCAAAAGATCCGCACTGTTCTCTTATCTGCAGGATTACAGGGTGTGGGAAAACTGTATTCGTACTTGTTTTGTTACAAATAATATACAGGTTTCATTACGAGCACATTGTTATATTCTGCACAACCATTAAGCACAACAAGTCTTACAAAGAAAGGAAGTTTATTTGGACAGACGAGAATATATTTCTAGTTGATTCTAGCGACAAACTGGGCGACTGTTTAGAACATTACTATAGACTATTTGAGGGAACTGAAACACTGTTTATTATTGATGACTGTTCAGCTGAACGAGACATTGTTAAAAAAAGAAAAGCTCTGTCAAAGCTAGCCTTTAGTGGTCGCCACGCCTTAGTTTCTGTGTGGCTCTTACTAAAAAATGCAATGCTGTCTTAAAAGACTTTCGATCGCAGTTAAAATCGGTTGTATTTTTTACACTAAGGACAAAGATAGTTTTGAAGAATGTTTAAGTGAAAATTATATAATAAGGGACAAAGAAGAGCTAAAAAAATAAAAGAGCAGTTAGAAAAATCTAAGCACGCTAAGCTATGCTTACGGACTGACCCCCCAGTTCAATACGTTTGTTTATTATAATTTTTAATATTAAAACAGAATGTCTCGAGGGCCAGAATTAAAAGCGCAGCTAGCTCCTAAATGCGTTGCAGTAGAGCTAAAAGACCTAGCAGACACAACTGAGTTTGATCTGATAGGAGTGCCAGGAAATGTTTATGGATTTGAGTACACGGATGATGGGGTTTACAAACGAACAGAAACTGAAGACAAAAAAACGACAGCAATATCCTACCCTAGAAGAGATAAGAAATTTAAGTGCAAACGATTTTGGCAAACACGAATACAAACTTCATAAAAGAGAGAATGCTTGGGCGTTGCTTTCCTGAAATTGCTTGGAATTGAAAGTTTGAACTACGAAGCCCTAATGTATACTTGATAAGAAAAACAATTTTAGAAAAGCCTTAAATGCAGGACCCATTCTTGTTAGCCTTGTCCCAGGAACACAACAGAAAAAACAGATTGAAATAACTAGGCAGGGTTCTGAATATATGCTACAGAGAAAAATGATCCTTAGCTGAAGTGGGGGATGACACTGTTGGTTAGAATTTAACCCCACGCTACAGTCACTACCTAGACAAATGACGATGATTTTTCGTTTATTTATTACTAGTTTGCCAGAACATACGTTAATCAGAGGTATACAAATAAAGGCTGAAAACTTAGGTGCCCCTCTTAAGCTCGTTATTGCAATTACTAAAAACGGAGATGAAAAAAAACACCTCTTGTATCATCTGACAAGGTTACTGTGGTGGTTGACAAGACAAACTAACAGTACTCGACTTTATTTTCATTAAGTATGTTGATTTTATTGCGTTTTACTCTGTTGATGAAGTGCTGCCAGAAGGATTAATAAGAAGAAGATATGTATAAGATAAATTTTAAAAAATAATCTTATTAAAAAAATGGAGGTTCAACAGTTAGGTTTAGAGCAAATAACTGAACTTCAAAAGGAAATAGAAAGTGACTTGGACAAGTATAGGGTTACTAGAAAGAAATATGCTCAAGCTTTAAATCTACTCTTTCTTATGTAATTACTGGCTCATCAGCTGTAGCTAGCGTAAGTGCTGGGTCTAGTGTTGCTGTTTTAGCTACTGGGGTTGGAGCGCCAGCCTCTTTAGCATTAGGAGGTCTTGGTTTGGGTTTAGGCGCTGTGTCTATGATTGTAAGCGCTGTTTTAAAAAAAAGATTAACTCCTAAATTACAAAAGCACACTGCCATTGTAGCCCTAGCATCAGCAAAACTTTGTTCATTAAGATTAGAATAAGCAAATCATTACAGGATGAAAACATTACAGACGAAGAATTTCAGAAGCTTATGACCGATGGTGAGGATTACAGATGACAAAAAATTGACTTCAAAGGAGTGGAGAAGACTTTACTTCACGACAGGTAGACACTGATGCAATTAAACAGAACATTGAAAAACAAACACACGATAAGTTAAACCCAAAATAGGCCAAAAAAAAGTAAGTTTAACAAAAAAAGAAGTTTAGCAAAAATAAATACTATTTTTTTTTGGTTAACTCACGTGTTTGGCGGGACAACTTGCAGCTCTTCACGAACAAATGATCTTTTAGGGGCAGGCTTTTTAGAAGAGAGAGTTTCTCTTAAATAATATACGGGAGGGTCTGTTTTCATAATTCTTTCAACTTCATATACATCTACGCTCCATATGGGGTCTGTGGCTCTAATTCTAACATCGCCTTCTGCCTCTCCAGGAGCATACAAGTATCTTACTTTTAGTCCAAACGGCAAGATTTTTGAGTCCCTGCACATCTTCAGTAATGCTAATTTGTTTTTAATTTGATTGCGTTTACTGGTTTAAGGCGTGTTGCTTTAAATTCTTCATTGTTCATTGGCGCGTAAGACTGCTGGCAATCTCCTAACCCATTCTGTGTTGCGTTCTCTGTTACTTCGTAGTGTCCATAATTTCTCTGTGATATTGATAGGTAAACAGGCGTTCAGCTAGATCTTATTAAAGTTTTCTACTAGGGCCTGTGATCGATGGTTGCCTGGGATCCCTCTCCTAACTGTAACATGAGTTTTAAAAACACTGGTTTACAGAGCCTTTAAACTCTTTTCCATCATCAACTTGAATCATTCTAGGTATACTTTAATGGGCCTCGAATGTATATTTGTTTTAAAGCCACAGCCACGGCAGTTGAGCTTTTATCTGTTAAAGGCTCAGCATCTTTGTATCTTGAAGCCATGTCATCAACTGTCAGAGCATACTTAAACTTTTTCTTCTAACTTTGTTCATGTGGAAGATACAGCAAGTCCATCTGGTGGGTGTCGTTTGGAACTGAATTAACAAATCTAGGCCTTATTATTCTTTTTGGGGGCAGGCAGATATATTGCCAAATTGCCTGTTTTGAAAGCAGTCTTTCGCATCTGATTCAGACACTCTAGCAGCTTTACTCAGTTTTTCAATAGCAGTCTTTCCTTTCCAATAACCTTTAGGAGAATAATATATGTTGTACTTCGTATTGTTTATTTTTAAATACATTTTATTTTACACAAGAAAGTGAGCAACAAGATAGCTGAGGTCATGCCAACTGCAATAAAAACTATTTCTGCAGTCTTCTGTTCCTCAGATGGTTCATAAAAGTCAGACAGTTCTGGCGGCGGTGTTGTTAGAAACTTCTTTCCTGTCACTAAGTAATACTACTCATTGCGTCATCAATGTCTGTAATGTGTGCTCTGCATGTCCCTGTTCTCTTAACTTTTTATTAATAAGTCTAAGTGAGCAATTCGTCTTTTCTCGTAAGCGTCTCTTGCCTTAGCTAAGTCTTCCATTGCCTTGTTATGACGCTCTCTCACTCTTCATCGGACCGCAATTTACTAAAAATATAATTGCTTCCAGAGAAGGCTAAAGCATTAACAATAGCTCCTCCCACCATCAGAACCAATCCAGACATCTTTTATAAAATCAATATTTTCTAGATTAATCTTTCTATGTATTAATATTTTCTGGGATAATCCCCTGTGTAACAAGAAACTCTTTTGACGCAATCCCTGCAGTAATTACAACTTAACCTTAACAACATCCTCAATTGTCTAGCCTTCCTAGATCCGCCGGCTTCATTTTTAACATGTTTTTGCTAACACGCTATAGCCTATACTAAGGCAGCTAATTACAGCAGATGGTAGATCGTATTGATAATCTTTTTTTCACTCATCTTTTTATTACTAAAAAAATAATTAAAATAATCATAATACGAAAGGCTGTCTATGTGCTTTTTAATCAAATAATCTTTTGTTGTTAAGCTAAAAATAAAGTTGCAACCAGTTTTGGCGAATCTTCTATCTTCCCCATGTTGGGCGGTTTTATTCCTAACAAACATTTTACAAGAGTTTGAATAGACTATAACACTAAACAATATTTTCTGCATAATTAACCAGCGTTAAACTCATGGTTTTAAAAGTATTATATTATTTTTTATTGCTTTTTAAAAATGGACTGTGACGAATCTATTAAAGTGTGAGGAGCAAGCAGGCTACTCCGTAGACCACTGCCATAAAGAAAGATTATATTCTCTAGCCGCGTGTGGAAAATCTAAACAGTATTTAGGCACTGAACTAAGTGATGAACAGATCCAACAATTGTCTACTTCAGACGTGAGAAGTACTACGCTAGGTTACTAACCACAGGTAGGATAAAAAAATGGTTAGATCGGTGGGGCAGACAATGATTAGTTTATATGCTAAGTTAGTAAGTAAGATGGCGCGCGGTTGATTCAGAAGAAGATTTAAAATATGACTTATCACAAGATCTGGTTTTAAACAAGTCCTAGGAAAACTCTTGCATTTGACATGTATTACAGATGTGGAACATTTTTATGCCCATTCATCATGGGATTAATTACTTTTAATCATAGTTAATTTTGATCATATTAAATTTAATTGCAATAAAAAAAATGAGCGAGAAGACACCGCAGGACAGTCCGCAGGACAGTCCACAGGAGCAGAATGTACCACAAGTGAGTGCTCCGCAAGTGATGTACCACAGTGAGTAGTGTGTTACTAAGCCTAAAAATCCTGGACGTTTTTGAGGCCGGGCGTAAAACTAGCTGAATGGAACAGACTGAGAAAAGCAAACCAATCAGCAAAACAAAAATTGTTAGATAGTAATACAGCGCCGCCGTCAGCACCAGCACCCCAATTAACAACAACACAATCACAAACAAACGATAAGATGTATTATTATGTATTTGTGCTGTTGTTGTTGGTGGGGGAGTTATAGCATACAAATGTCTAACGCCATACTTAGCAGCAAAGTCACAAACCCCCCACAAAAACAGTAAAAGAAGAAGAACCGCCTTCTGCAAAAAAAGTGCAACCTCCTGTGCAGACCCATTTCTATGGAATAGTTTTTTAAGAACTAAATAAAGTACAAGTTAAGAACTAGATAAGTACAAGTTAAGTTAGTTATAGAAAGTACTTTTAAGTTAAGTGCAAGTAAATTACAAGTAAAGTGCAAAAAAAAAGTTCTAGTTTTAAGTACTAGTTAGGTTCTTAAGTTAAGTTCTTGTTAGGTTCTTGTTAGGTTCTTAAGTAAGTACTAGTTAGGTTTCTTAAGTTAAGTACTAGTTAAGTACAAGCCAGGTCAGTCAAGTTAATCTTTTAAAGTTCTCCAATGCCCTACAGCATATGAAAGCTCAGAATTAACGTAAATCTCTTGTTATTATTAGAGACTAGCGATTTCTTATTAACAGCAGTTGTGTTTACTTGATGAAGAGTAGAGCGCAGATTAACATTTGTGTGATAAAATACTTTGTTTTCAAAGAGAGCTTGCTTGTAGTTATCGTGAGTTTATATTTTTTTTTGACAACTTCTTTACTTATGCCCTTAGCCTTCTTTATTACAGAAGTCTGGCTGGCAACGCTATACATCTTCGACTGCAAACAACATATTCTTTTTTAACTGTCCCATTAAGTTCATCCTTCATCTTTCCAATTACTTTCTTGTTCACATGTTGAATGTAAAGGACTGTCTTTAGGATAGTCGCATGTGTCGTACCACCCATTAATTCCTTTAGCTACTTCTGTTTCTAAGTCTTTGTAAAAGTCTTCTGTGGGGACATCTAGAATAAAGTGTCAGTGTCTGTGTAAAGGACTCTTGCTTCTGGGTACAGTGGTTTAAAGTAGTCGTACAGAAATTCTAACATCAATAACTTTGACAACTCTAATACAGTAAAGCCAATAAACACCGCCTTGTCCAACTTAACCTCCTTTTTCTTCATCATAATGCCAACCAGGCTGTCGTTAATTCTTCTAAAGTCTTGATAGTTGGTTTAGAGGCCAACTTAATTGCTTGGTTTTCTTTTTGTAACTAATTTCACATCTTTGCGTTTGTGTGGATTTTCCATGTTTTGCCAAACAGGCTGTTGTTCATCAGTTTAAAGAAGTCTTTTTCTGAAGCATCAGTGGCTTGGGTTCTAAGATCAGTATTCTTCATGATGTTATGGCCTAATAAAGGGCTCTTGGTCAAAAGTAATGATTCTATGAACAGCAGTCAGTTTCAGTCCGTGTCTTAGGTAAAAACTGTAACAGTCTGTAATGACAAACATACTTAGTTTGTGGCGAAGATTGGGAACGAGTTTAGGAGGTTCTGTGGGGCTCATTTTTAATCTTTCTGCAGCCAGAGGATAATCGTTGTGGAGGTCGTGCAGTTCACGAGGATATTCTAAGTCTACTTCTAGAATAAATCCATACTGTTGATCTGACGTCAAACTGTTCAACCACTTTAATGCTCCTTGAATATTATTTGTACCATGCCCTGTGTACATCCTGAAGTTACGTAATGGAAGCGGCGGCTGACTCATAGCCCACCCATACAGATTATTGGCGTCTAAGTACATTAGATAGTTGGATGGTTTAGTAGGGTCATAATCGTCTAATATTTGTTGTTAGCTTTGCAGTAAGGATGCGAGGCCATGCTAATGCCTCTCCTCAGCCCGTCTTCAATCATCTGGAGTGTGGGTAGATCAGATATTAAGTCAATCTGAATGTTTGTGACTTTAAGAAAGCATCCCAAGATAACCCTGGGGCAGAGATGTAATGTGATGAGTCTAAGTTGTAATGTTTCATGCATGTAGATCTGTAATTCTGAAAGACGTCTGCCAATAAACACACGTCAGCTAATAAATATTGATCGTGATAGTCGCCCATCGTTTCACAGTTGTAATTCTGTCCAGGCTTTCTGTGCGTATTCATATTCAGAGTCAGTTATGTCTTTGCTTCTAAGACTAGAAAAGAAAGCGCCTTTAGGAGGAAGTGAGTCTTCATCAAACCTATCCCACGAGTTCATGTATTCATAGGGGTAAACTCCTTTACGCACTAAAGATGGATCAAAGTATTGGTTTAGTGATTGGAAAGTCTTGTAGAGATCCGCTAACTTATCAAAACTCCCATCAGATGTTGGGCTGAGTCATAAAAGGATAAACAGTCAAGAGTAAAAGTCATGTACTTTTCTGAAGACTGTGCAATGCAGGTAACCCTCATATTCAGAAGTCACTGCTTGCATGATAAATGAGAATCGTAACCTCTTAAGTTATGAAAGAAGATAGGCAGTTTCCATGTCTTAGGGTCAACCTTAAGCTGAAGATTACAATTGTTGTGTGCTGCCCCTCTGAACTTTCCAGTAATGTGATCGTGGTCTCTTACTGTCACGTCTTTACTGTTAGGTGTTAGCTCTAAGCCGCAAATCCAGCAGTGAGTGGCTGAGTCATAACATTCTTGTCTTCAGGAGTCTAACAATGTCTGAAAGATTTATTTTGTTGAGTAGTAGTAATTGCGAAGTTGTTTCATCTGCTCTAAAAATCTACTAGCTGCATTGGGGCCTCTGTAAATCTCTGGGTGTGTGTGTGCCCCATCTGACCCAACAACAATAAACGCATAAGAACAGATCTGATGGCGGGTTAATAGGTTGTTTTTTGTTTCTGCTGTGTGGGCCGTAGTACTGCGGTAAGAGCGATTCAAAGTCAGCATAAACCACGTACGGACTCATCTGCATTTTGCGTACATTCTTAAAACTAACTTTAGACCCTGGTTAGTGTAAGAAGTTCGGTTTCACAGTCTACAAAACTTTTACAATGTTTTCTTATGACTGGCAGCTGCTTCTATAGTTGGGATTCTAACCAAACACCTTCTACAAATATCTTGTTTAGATTTATGCTTTGATGTATATTCTAACATTCTGCTTATTGTTCTGATTAATACATAATGGTTCTTTGCCCTATCTGCAAACAGTATCAAGTCTACATGATTGTTAAGCGGTTCGCCTAAAGCGGGAGCGTTGGGAGAAACCCTTAGAGGCACTAGATTGGCTTCTACAGACCATGTGTATACGTTTAGAGTGATTGGGTTGTTTTGCTCTTCAAACTGAGATTTACTTTCTATACTCACTGGAAAGGTTATGTTATCAAAGTTCAGCTCTTGCTTATATTGTTCATAATTAGATATTCTGTTTGCATGATTTTGACAGGATGTAAATGCGCTAAAACACACCACATAATACACATGCTGTCAGAATTATGTATGTTTAAGACTGCTCGTTTTAACTCTAACTCTCTTGGAAGAGGAAGGTAGAATTGCCAACTATAGGATAGAACTTTGTTTGTTTCAATTTGATTTCAAGGACTGTCCCTTCAGACCAGCCAGAACCCCTTAACTTTGCCTCCTCACTTGCATGGTTAAACTGGGTAAGCATGTAGTCAGCCCAGTCAGATTAAAGTTGCGATTAGCTAATAACTTCTTTCTGTTTAGTTGAAACCCAGACTTCCATGTTCTATCATCAGGCGTTATATAATCAATCAGAACGGCCAACAGCACATTTACTGGTGGCTCCATCTGAAGAAACTCTGATATTTTAGAGATAGCATGTGTCACGCTTTCATGAACGTTTGTAGGGTTAGTGATGTCCATGTCTACTTCACTAAACGTATTGCTTAATTGTTTGTCACTACCAAATATTTCTTCCATCGTATATAGTTTTCTATCCTCGAATTTACTTGTGGCCGTCATTTTTAAAGCCACAATATTTACGTAAATTAAAAAAAAATGTATATAAAAGTAAGTAAAACGCGCTTTTATTCTTTGCCCAAGCGTTCGCAACCTTCAAGACACGTTAACCTTACAATAACACCTGCCAATATTTTAGCTTTTTCTGAATCACTACAGTCAATGTTTATCACTTTGATTGCTTCGTTAAATAGTTCACTATGATCTTTTATTATATTGTCTATATCATTCTCAAACCCAAATTCACTAAAATCAATGTTTAAACACTTTCATTGTTTCAGCAAATAGTTCATTACAATTCTTTAAATCAGATTCACTGAGTTCGGCAGCCATTTTTAAATCTAAAATAATTAAATAAATAAAAAATAATTGTAAATTCGGCTGTTATTTATAGTCTTTTCTAATCGTAAAAACCTAATCTTCATTACAGCAAATAGTCACTCCTTCAGAGTCAGTAGAAACAGTCAGATTAACATCTTCAGAAGCCATTTATCAACTAAAATAGCAAACAACTTATAACCGGTTGGGGCCAAGAATCTGCATTTTACTGATGGCCTGTTTCACGCTTTCTCGTATATTTATGCGATCAAAAAGTCAGTAATTAATTCTTCAAACCTGCTCTTTAACTCTTCTCTATCAACCTCCCAATCCAACTCGTAAGGTATATTAATAAGCTTGTAGCTACTTCTGGCTTCATTTTTAAACCAGAAAAAATCATAAATTAAAAAAATCATAAATTAAAAAAGTAAGTAACCCGCAGCATGTGCCTGTAACAGGCCTGTAATGCACTCCGCCAAACGATCAATAGGCTGCTGAGGTCTATTGTAAGTCCGGGTTTTTCCGCTCTCTCCCTCTGGCAGCAGTATTGATTGGCTGGCGGGGCACATTGCGGATGTCAAGAGTGGTACTACCAGTTCCTCTTGACATTCCCTGACACCTCCACCCACTTTAGCGCGCTTGACACCTTTCGCCCCAAGTCACCCAAGTCACCCCAAGCCTTACTAGAAAGTAGTAAGGCCTCACTCTCAATCCTGCAGGCGTATATTGTGTTAAGGATGACAATTCTGTAAACCCTTAATTTTTATGCCCTGGAGAGAATGTAAATATCGGGTTCACGATCACCAAATCTTATCTTGCACGTTAGCCCCTCCCCCTCCCCCCCCCCATTTTAATGTACTGATTACGTCGATTTTTCCAGTTTTTGCGTGTTAATTTTGTTTAAAAAACAGGTGTTAATTTTGGT
>JAFLJL010001812.1:0-2500 GCA_018398815.1 Conus ventricosus | reverse complement strand
GTGGGTGGCTAGTTTCTGCCTGTAGTACAGCTCCTGGTAGTGCTCCGTCCATCTCTCTCACTTGTTTGCTGCTGTCGGTGTTGCCCTTCTCCAACGAAGATTTCAGAGGAACGATATTGATATGTTGGGGCCGAATGCTTTCTACATGCCTTCACACACACACCAACACACACACACACACCCACACACACACACACACACACACACACACACACACACAACACACACACGCACGCACGCACGCACGCACGCACGCTCGCACGCACGCACGCACGCACGCACGCACGCACGCACGCACACACCACACACCACACACACACACACACACACACAACACACACACCACACACACACACATACACACACACACACACACACACACACACCACACACACACACATATGAAAGTGTATACATGTACACGCACACACGCACAAACACACGCAAGAATTATTATTGAGGTGCAGACAAAGTTAGAGAGGTAACCTATGTCTGGCCAGCCTATTCAGCTGATGTGCAGGTCAGACAACTGCCAATAAATGACCATGAAACCCGTCTTAGTTACAAAGTCATCCATCAGCTGTCACCTGGCAGTGTCGACCTATAGACTTGTAGATGTGGTTGGCGTATATGGACTGGTTCACTCGCAATCATGCAACATGATGAAATTGAAACATAAACTCAAAAGAAACTAACATCTTTTTTCACTTGATACAGCTGGACGCTTTCTTGAAACCAATGAACGCAAATATTCTTATGTTTTGCTTAGTATTAACTGAAAATAATGTGAGGGTGAAAATCTGGCCAATGGTGTATTTTTTTCTGAAATCCTGCCCAAGTTTTGTGTACTCAGTTGTTGTTTTTTTCGATCAATCGTGAATTTTTTCACTGGTATTCAGCAATAATATACATTCGCAGTTATCAGAAACAGATGAGTCGCCTTTCTGGGTTTTAGTTGGATGATGCTCTTCGATTATGCGTCCGGATATAAGTCAGAAAAAAAAAAGCATGCTAGAATATGTTTGATTATTGACTGTACTTGATGTGTTTATAACAAAACAAAATACTGAGTATTCTCTTTTGCCAGAGGCTTTTCCGTTTTTAAAGCTGGTATGCTTTCAAAAACCTCACTTTAATCGATGTCACGTTCAACAATACCAGCAAATGTCATGGTCATTATGCAACACATCATTATTACAGTCACTAAACCTTTTATCATTATTAACATCATCAGCAAAACCACCATTGCTATTCATCACCACCATTCGGTAATGCATTAAATGCATTGTTGAAATGATGGTGCCAGCCTTGGGGTTTTGATTCTTGTATGGTACTGACTTTTCCTTAAAAGGACTTGACTGTACTCAAGGAACAGTTCAGGTAATTCATGATATTTAGAAGAATCTGAGAAGCAATCTAAATGTGAGCAATGTTCGAGGCTTTTTGTTATATTCTTTATATTCTTTTTTTTTTCAAGTGCATTAATGTGCATATATCTGTATGTTTCTGCTGACAGATTCTAAACTTCCTCCTAAAAATGTAAGATTGTGTTTGCATTCCAAATCCTGCCTTGTCTACATCCTCTCCTTTCTTGTCATGATATTCTTCCTCATGCACTGACCAGCCATTTACATTGGTCTCAGTGAATTCTTCCACGGCCGTGTTTTTGTCAGCAACGATTGAATGCATTGCTACAATAAAATAACGCAAGGCCTCATCAGACGACAGGACTGAAGAAATCTTCATACAGTTGATCTTTCCAACTGAGATGCAAGTGTTTACGGTAATACCTGTACTAGTGTGTTTACATCTCCAGCAACATTTTCATTTTACAGACATGTGTTTGGACTCTACTGCTCTAGTCTCCAAAAAGATAACCTGCAACAACCACATTTAGCACTGACAATCTGAACAGTTCACAAATGTAAGTATCTACAAAAATTGTTTTGTTTTGATTCGTTTGACTGACAGATAGTAGTGCTATCTAAATATTAAGATGGCTTACACAAGGGTCATCAATTCATCAGTGATTATTTCAAAATGGCGATATCTAAAAGCCAATATTAGCTTTAAAGTCGCCAAGCAAAAGGCTGCACGCCACTAAGCAGCTCATTATCATCTTGTTCAGTCAGTGACAAACCGTTAGGTAAATCTCTGTCCCTGTAACAGGTCGTAAGCAGGAGGAAGGTAAGTAGACCGTAACATGACATCAGAGAGGTGTTGAATACAGATTGGCGTATTTTCAACACAAATATACTAGTACATGCAATATGTTCAACACAAGTTTCTAGTTCTTTTCTAACCACGAAAGCAACTCTTCCCTAAAGGCGAGCAGTGAAAGCATGCGTTGCACCTGTTAGAGAGCATGTTTCAGACATGTTCAACACCAGGGTAACGCAGCTTTGGCTTGGGAAAAGAGAAGAGAGTTTTGAGTAAAAAAATCCACCAGGACAAAAAAAACTTTAAAATGTATGTCAAAAAAAGAGATCCTTTGATAAAA
>JAFLJL010001811.1:0-15561 GCA_018398815.1 Conus ventricosus | reverse complement strand
AGTTGTGAGTTGATTTCTGTGCGCTAGTCCTCTCATGACATTACCCGAGGTTGACAGTGTCTGCTCCTACGTCATCTTCCACACCTTCATGTCCTGAGCAGGACATCTGTATGAGCCACTCCAGTGGAGGAAGGCTGCACACTACGTGATGCAAAGCAGGGCTTCCCATTCCGCTTACAACTTTTTGTAAGCAGGTTCATGGAGTCAGTATCGTGGCTTACTGAGTTCCAAGCTGGTCTGTGAATTAATGGAGTGCTTCTGTTATTGTTTCTACCTCCATTCTTAGACTTGAAGTTGTTAATCTGTATGCATCATTGTCTTCTACATAGTTCAGTCATTTCGATTCACTTCGTAAATTACCTTTGGTGATGGAACCGTCAGCGTATATAGCAATCTGTTCTTTAATGCCGAGATTTTCTACCTGCATGTGGATTTCTGCGTTGGTTTTGCTTCTGACTTTTCTCGACTGTGTGCTCCAAATTCTGAAAGGATTACAATTCGGTAGAGGCGTTTGAAGTGGTCTGGATACTTTTCTCTTTTCCTTTTGTTTCTTTGTCTTCTGACAACTGGTGCACTAGCTGCATATTGTTTTCAACGTACCCTCTCCCTACCCCCTAAAAAGCACACGCACATGTTTGACTGTTGTTTGAAACGCCCAAAGAAGATAGAACAATCATTCGCCTACCTTGCATCGTGCATTTTGAGCGTTTCTCTGCACCTTGTTCTGTGTGTATTTATATTTACTACATCAACCTGTCATAAAAAGTATGGAAGGCCTCGTGGACAAATTTACAGTGCAAAATGGACAGCTGGTGTCCATTCTTGACAGCGACTTTCATCCATATGCACCAATGTACAATAAAAAGGTGACATGATAGGAAAACTGCAATTGCATACCATAATTTCCACAATAAAAATGAATAATCTACAGAGGCAGAAATACAACGGTCGATGGTAAAGGAATATTCCCAAAAGGCAGATTCAGAGAGAGTTGGATGGAGGCGGGGGGGGGGGGGGGGGGGGGGGGGGGGGGGGGGGGGGTGTGAAAAGAGAATTTTTACACATGTTATGTGCAAACAGGTGACAAATTACAATAAGGACTACAAAAAGCATACAAAGGTAATGAGACAATATAAACAACACCAAAGCATATATAAACCATCATAATCATCTTCATCATGATCATAATCATCATCATTGTCATTATCAACATCATCACCATGTAACTACTGTGATTACCAAAATGGTTTTTTTTTTTTAGTTTTCTTTTCTTTTTTTTAACAAAAAGAAAATATAATAACGATGGGCGTCTTCGTCGATTTGTGAGACTGCTACTGTTGTGATGGCAAATAAATAAGAGGAAAGCAAAGAAGAAAAGAAGAGTACACAGAGATTTGGAGGTGATGGTCGAGGAAGAGAAGGGAGAGGAAGGGTTAGTGAGGACGGAGGCGTGAGTGGGATGGGGGGGGAGGGGAGGGGGCGAGGGGGGAAGGGGATGCTGGGGGGAGGGGATGCAACAGGCTGACAGGTGGAAAGAAAGATCTACGCTCAGAAAAACACAGGCACACAGAGAGAAAAGGAAGAGGAGAGAGAGAGAGAGAGAGAGAGAGGAGATGAGAGAGAGAGGAGAGAGAGAGAGAGAGAGAGAGAGAGAGAGAGAGAGAGAGAGAGAGAGAGATTGTAGGGGTAAAGGGATGGAGTTAAGGGGGGGTGGTAGTCAAGATGTCAATGATGTGCTGCACCGTAGGGACAAGAGAGGAAAAACAGAAAGTAACTGACAAACTTTTCGCCTGATATTAAGACTCAGCGAAGTAAGTTAGGCCTCATGGCAGAGACATTCATATTGTAGATATTCATGCAGCATCCAAGAGTATATGAAAAACATACTTTGGGGGACTTGACCGCTGTTCACTGTCGGAGACGGACGTGTCTTGTCAGCGCTCCGCACGCAATGACCTGTAGCTCATACGTCTGTGGTGGACTGCGCATGATTGATATCGGAGCTTTCATTGCTGCTATGAAATTAAGCTGGCTTTATAAAATACAGTCCGAGGGTGACTCCAAGCTTAAAGACTTTCTCTTTGATATGTACCCTGAAATGGAAATATGAAATTTTTAGGGGCAGATTATATCAAAACTTTAAGCAACTCCGTTAAGAATCCTTTCTGGAATGACGTGTTTAGGCACTATGGGAGAGTTTGTAGAGTGTGTCGTCCTAGAATATTGACGAATTTATGGCTGAATGCATTCACTTCAATAAAGACATTCTGAGGGGTGAAAAAACTATATTTGTAAAAGAATGGTGTGAAAATAACATCTACTTCATCAGACAACTCGTCAGTGAAGCAGGGCAGTACATGTCATATCATGAATTTAAAACAAAATATCTACCATAAGAAAAACAGATTTTTTGTCTTACAATGGAATCCTGAACGCAATCAAAGGATACCAAAATAAATTACAAGTAGAACTTACAAATACCTTTAAAATTCCTGAAACCAAATCATGGTTTTCTATCAGGAAAGGCAATAAATTTATTCAAACTGTACTTGTTGACAGCGGAGCTGTTCCAGCTGTGGTTTTGAAATGGAGCAACTCGTTCGAAAATTTAAAACTGGAATGCTATATTTTTACACTGTTTTAAAACTACTAATGATGTGCAACTACGCTGGTTTCAATTCCGACTGTTGCACAGAATTCTGCCATCACAGATGTACCTATATCAGTGTAAAATTGTTAACACACCAAACTGTAATTTCTGTGACCAAAGACCACAGGACATAGAACATATAATTTTTGATTGTGACATTGTACGGGCATTTTGGTTGGAGTTTCAGCAAAAATATCATTGATAAGCTTGAGCACTGCCATAATTTTTAATATTGATAAGAACCCAGTATTATTTGGAGTAACAGATGATATACAGACTGACTGTGTGATGGACTTTTTAATACTGTATGCCAATTCTTCATTTATAAATCCAAACTACAAAATGTTAATCCAGTGTTTTGTAACTTCAGAAGAAGTCTACTTTATCGATACTCTTTGGAAAAGTATATTGCTAGTGTCAATTCAAACCTAAGTCTATTCGACAAACACTGGCTTCCGTATAGAGACATTTTACTATAACTTCTTTCGTTACATGGTGGTACTCTCTCTCTCTCTCTCTCTCTCTCTCTCTCTCTCTCTCACTCTCCTCTCCTCTCTCTCTCTCTCTCTCCTCTCTCTCTCTCTCTTCTGTGCACCTGTTCGCATTAAAAAGGTTTTTAGGTGTAGACAGGCGAACGCCTAATGATCTTATTTATGGTGAGACTAATAGATTCCCCTTGTACATATATTCTGCGGTTAAATGCATCCGTTATTGGCTGAGTTTACTTTACATGCAGGAGCACAGATTACCACGCAAAGCCTATAACATGTTATATGATCTTGATGCTAGAGGGAAAAACAACTGGGCAAGTAAAGTACGTATTTGTCTCTTTGAATATGGTTTGGTTTTGTATGGTTAAATCAAGGTGTTGGCAATGTTAACCAATTCATACGTTGCTTTCGTCAACGATTGATTGACTGCTCTTGGCAAAGATGGTCAAATCATGTGCAGTGTAGTGAACGGTTTGATTTCTATAGGCATGTTTGCAATTTTCATGATTTGAAACCTTATTTAACTTTAGAAATGGACAGACACTTAAAGTATGTCATGACCAAATTTAGATTTGGAATTTCAGAATTGGCAGTTCATAAGCTAAGATACAAAGCCACTGTTGATGACAATGATCTGCTGTGTCCACTTTGTAAAGAGTCTCAGGAAAATGAAATCCATTTTGTTCTTTGCTGCCCAGCCTTAAAGAATATTGGAACTGAATTCATTCAGCCCAAATTTTATAGACAACCTTCCTGTTTAAATTGACTATACTGATGTCATCATCTTCAACAGACGTTGTTCGAAAGTTGTCCTTGTTTCTCTACAAGGCATTTAAATTTCGAGAAATTGCTACCTCTTGAAGTTCGAAATTAATTGTGTTTTAAGTTGTTATACAGTCATGTGTATTTGTTTCATATGATGTATTATGTTCACCCACCCCTTCATAATGGGCCAAGGCCTATATGAATAAAACATCCGAATCCGAATCCGAATCTCTCTCTCTCTCTCTCTCTTTCTTTCCTCCCCTCTCTCTCTCTCTCTCTCTCTTCTCCTCTCTCTCTCTCTCTCTCTCTCTCTCTCTCTCTCTCTCCCCCCCTCTCTCTCTCTCTCTCTCTCTCTCTCTCTCTCTCTCTCTCTCCTCTCTCTCTCTCTCTCTCTCTCTCTCGTATCTGTGCACCTGTTTTGTTTCTCAGTGTCGGTACCTCATCTCCCTTCTATGGTCAGCACTCACAGTGTTAATTGTTTAAGCAATATTTAATGTTTATCAAGAAAATGAACATCGATGACAAAAACGTTGCATGATTAACTAAATGTGTGTGTGTGTGTGTGTTTTTAAATGAGGCTTATATATGTATTGGAAAATATTTTTGAGATGGAATGAGAGTTAATTCGCACGAAAAAGGAGAGAGAAAAAAAATTGTTATGTTGTCATGAGGCAACCCGGTAATGGAGACGCTGCGCTGCTACCCGAACGCTCTCAAAGCGCCTGGTGCCTGTGCCGATCCAACACGCGCATGACACCAGGCAGTAAGCTACTATGCTGATTTGAAGGGAAAAAACATAAAGCAGTGTTTGCATTTTTTTTCTTAACATTGTGAGAATTTGATTATGACAAGAGGAAACCTCTGATTTCACCCCTCATAGTCAGGTAGGCTGCAAAGAGGAACTGAATAGATATTAGGCTTTATATTACGATTTATATTTGCTATGCATGGATATGCCTATTATGAATATGTGAACATCTCCGCGCACCGTCTTCTTTCTGTGCACATGTAAGCTCTCTTATTAACTGAATAAAATGTGGGAAGGAAAAAAAAAAGAAAAAGAAAAAATACTTTGTTAACAAAGTCTTAAAGTTCTATCAGAGGTTAATACGGGAGCCATTGGTGATCAAAAAGTATATTTTCTCATTTCATTGCATTACAGTACCACTCTACTGAGTATCTTTGTTTCAGTAGCCCGATGAAAGCAGTAATGCGTGGTTTGCTCCTTTTCCATTTGCATTTGTAAATATAGAATTTAGCCAATAAAATTATCAGATCTAACACCTTTATCAGTGATAACGCCCTCACTGGTCCCAAATAAAATAAGATTTTCAGAAAAAGTTAGGTTGACACACGTTTTGCAAGTACTGTTCAGCAGTCTCTGCAGACTGTTCCAAAAATTTTTTTTGCAGCCTGACAGTTCCAAAATAAATGTATAATAGTTTTCTTCTTCCTCATCGCACAAGGCACACAGAGACGAAGCAATAATTTTGCAAAGAAATAGATATCTGCCTGTCGGAAGGATTCTAAGTAACAATCTATACTGGAACCATCTTAACTGTGTGTCAGTGGTCGAAATTAGACATTTTCTAAATATGTTTTTCCAAGTCAAGTTTGCATAGTAGGTGTTCCATTTATGAGGACCTGCAGGACGAATGGGCGAGTCGACTAGAACTGAATATACACATTTATTCTCTTTTAAAATCACATTGTCCAATGGAGTGAACACTGCTACGCCGAAGGGAGCGGACGTGCCCAGCTGAGCTCTCGCTGCACAGCGAACCGTTTCTTTTTTTGAACTTAGGTTTTTTGTCCCTTCTTTTTGCAGAGCGGCTTGAGTGTTATGACAGCCACCCTGTCGTAACTGCTTCAAAAGACGGTTCCCTGTACAGCGTGACTCCTGTTGCTTCCTGATCTGCCGTCAAGATGCCCAACGATCGTCAGTCGATCAAGAAACAAACAGAGAAAAAAAAAAGAAAAGTGCTCAAAAGAACGCTGAGAGTCAGTTGGACGTTGGAGGCAACTTGAGCCGTGAATCGAATGCATCGGCTCTTGACAGCAGCGAGAGACAGGAGACGCCGGCCAAAAAAGCAAGAGATTCTGCTCCAGGTTTGAAACAGACTGTGAGTACACCGACCTCCGACTCCATTCTGTTTCATTTTCCTGCCAGTTCTGTGCGTTCGGTCACAGTCTCTGACTTCAGTCAGGACTGACCAGTCAGGCAAACGAACATTCCGTGAAAATACGAGTGGCGCACAAAGAGAAGTTAGTAACTTTGAACTTCTAGAAAAACTGTGTGAGAATGGAAAACATATCTCAAAATTTACTGACACTGTGGAGGAACTGAAAGCTGAAATCATGTTGCTTCAAAATGAAAACTCGAAATTGAAAGCCGACATCGAGGATTGCAGAAGAAAAGAGGAGATGCTACAAGCTGACTTGAAGCTCGCCAAATATCGAATTGGCCTTGCAGATGACAGAGCTAATGATCTGGAACAGTATGGCAGAAATTACAACCTTAGGGTGTACCACGTGCCTGAGCCAGACAATGAAACGGTAGCAGACTGTGAAGAACTTTGCTCAAAATATTCCATAACAGATTACAACTGCGCCACATCACGAAGAACGATATCGATGCGGCACTTAGACTGGGGAAAAAGCGAACAGGCCAAACCGCTCCGAGAGGAATCATAGTTCGAGAGAACGTATAAACACCGATTCTGACTCACTTGCTTCACCACCGAGTTTTTGGGCGAAAGTGACCTAAAGCCGCCTTTTCCTGTGGCGGAAGAGAGAGAGAGAATCACTGGCAGACAGACAGAGAAGAGAGAGACAGACAGACAGACAGACAGAGAGGCGGGCAGACACCACACACACACACACCACACACATACACACACACACGTATGCGCGGCTAGGTAGAACACAGCGCAGGCCGAGCAGCTTGTTTTGCAACTGTGTGTCTTCTTATGTTGCGACCAAAAATCAAAATTATACCCATGCCTCCCGGGCGTTACTAGCGTTTCTCTGCACCTTGGTTCTGTGTTAGTTATATTGCGACATCAAACCTGTCATATAAAAAGCATGGAAGGCCTCGTGGACAAATTTACAGTGCAATATGGACACTGGTGTCCAATACTTGACACGACTTTCATCCATATGCACCAATGTACAACAAAAAGTGACATATAGAAACTGCAATTGCATGCCATAATGTCCACAATAAAATTGAATAAGCAACAGAGGCATAAATACAACGAAAATGGAAAAAGAATATTCCCAAAATGCAGATCAGAGAGAGTTTGGATGAGAGGCGGGAGGGCGGGGTCCGTGAAAAGAGAACTTTTGTTTTTTAAATCACATTTATTTCAAAACAATAGAACAAATTACAAATAAGGAACTACAAAAACAAACACCAAGTAAGAACAATATATAACGAACACCAAGCATTATAACCATCATAATCATCTTCATCATTGATCATAATCATCAACTTCAATTTAATCAATCAACATCACCATGAAACTACTTGATTACCAAAATTTTTTTTTTTTTTAGTTTTCTTTCTTTTTTAACAAAAAGAAAATATTAAACCGATACGTCTCGTCCAATTGGTGAGACTGCTACTGTTGTGATGGCAAATAAATAAGAGGAAAGCAAGAAGAAAGAAGATACACAGAAGGGATTTGGATGGTGATGGTTCGAGAAGAGAAGGAGAGGAAGGTTAGTGAGGACACCCCCCATAGGCGTGAGTGGATGGGGGGGGGGGGGGGGGGGGGGGGGGGGGGGGGGTGGGGGGGGGGGGGGGGGGGGGGGGGGGGGTGGGGGGAAGGGAGGGGGCGGAAGGGGGAAGAGGGATGCTGGGTGGGGATGACAACAGGCTGACAGTGGAAAGAAAGATATACGCTCAGAAACACAGCATCAGAGAATAGAAGAGAGAGAGAAGAGAGAGAAAGAAGAGAGAGAGAGAGAGAGAGAGAGAGAGAGAGAAAGAATTGTAGGGGTAAAGGGAAGGAGTTAAGGGAGGTGGTAGTCAGATGTGCCAATGATAAAGCTGCACCGTGGGGACAAAGAGAAAAACAGAAAGTAACTGACAAACTAAAACCCTGATATAAAGACTCAGCGGAAGTAAGTTAGCCTTATGGCAGAGACATTCATATTGTTAGATATTCATGCAGCATCCAAGAGTATATGAAAAACATACTTTGTTAACAAAATCTAAATTCTAATCAGGGTTTATACGGGCGGCCATTGAGGATCAAAAGGAAACGAATATGTTTCACACTTTCATTGCATTAGATGTAGCACTCAACTGAGTATCTTTGTTTCAGTAACCCCGAATGAAAGCAGTAATGCATGGTTTGCTCCTTTTCCATTTGCATTTTTTGTAAATATAGAATTTAAGCCATAAATACAGATCCTAACACCTTTATCATGATAACGCCCTCACTGTCCCCAAATTAAAATAAGATTTTGAGAAAAATGTTAGTTGACACAGACGATTCTCAGTACTGTTTCCAGTCTCGGCAGACTGTTCCAAAAAATTTTTGCAGCCTGACAGTTTTCCAAAATAAATGTATAATAGTTTTATTCTTCCTCAAGCGCACAAGGCACACAGAGACGAACAGTAATTTTAGCAAAGAAATAGATATCTGCTGTCGGAAGAAGTCTAAGTAACATCTATATTGGAACCAGCTAACTGTGTGTCAATGTCGAAATAGACATTGTCTAAATATGTTATTTCCCAAGTCAATTTGCATAGTAGGTGTTCCATTTATGAGGACCTGCAGGACGATGGTGCTAGAGAACAGGAAAACCTTCATTCTAACTCACTCTTGCCTAACCACCGAGTTTTTTTGGCGAAAGTGGGCCTAAAAGCGCCTTTTCCTGTGGCGACGAGAGAGAGAGAGAATCAACCGACACACCCCTGACAAAGCCCGTTAAGGTTCAAGTTGTGCCCTCAGACAGACAGACAGAGACAGAGAAGAAAGAGACAGAAGAGACAGACAGAGAGGCGCCCAAGCACACACACACAGCACATCACACACACACACACACACACACACACACACGACACACGCACACACTCATTCTCTTTCTCCTCTCCCTCAGTTAAATGTCATAAAATCCCGCACACTTCTTCTGAACTAATTTCCACCACAAACTGTGTAAACAGACAGCAGACACGGGCTGAAACCTAATCACTTAATTTACGGCTCGCGGCCAGTCTTGCAACCAGAGCGCCTAGCCTCTAGCTGTGTAAACGAGCACACTTCGCTGGGTTCACAACAGGTGGGGGCATGAGAAAAAATTTGAAAATCTAGATTGCACGTCGTTCACGCCCGTATCGATGCTGTCACGCGACACGACTGGGGTCGCCACTGTTGTTTTGAGAGCCACAGCACAAGAGGCTGTGCGTTTGTAGACTGCCTCTGTTGTGACCACTGTGTTTAAACTTGTGTATTTTAAAATGGCAAAACGTTTACAGAAGAACATGTTGTGTTATTCGAGCCATAAGCTTTATCGTTAACTGCATGTTAGAGTATTGTTGAAAGAATTAGCGAAGAAGTTTGTGAAACCGGAGAGATTGATTTTTAGAAAACGAAAAAAGTGAACTAACTGCTTTGGAAATGAACTACTATTTAAAGGTTTTGTTGGTTCAAGGAAAATGACCCAGATGTAGCTATTTTAATACGTTTGACTATGAGAATGTTCCTTATCTAATAAATGGCGCTGCATTGTTGAAAGGGGCCGAAGCAAAACAAACCCATCATGCGTAATGATTGTAGGAGCTGGCTTGAGATCACTAAAAAAGCCATGTAAAAAACATGGCGTTCATTTCTTAAGGCGGAGTTAAACTCGACTGATTCGTATGCTAAAACTTATCTTTGAAACAATTTTGCTGTTTTCCCAATACTCCCTCCCCCCAAGTAAAAATGTTCTCAGTTTGATTAGACATGATTGCTTGGTTAACTACAGATCAGTGTTTATGGGCAAGCTGATCTGTTGTATAAAGGATGTGTATACTTGTCTACTTTTTAATTCTAACCAGTTATTCTGCCTTCAGTGTGGCCCTTCTGCAACTGTATTGCGATTTTCGAATGTTCTGGCAAACAAACTAGATATGGCTAGGCAGACCTTAGTACATCACCAGTATGAGAGGAGTAGGTGTGTGGCCAGCACTATCTCAATAATAAATGCGCCAAAATACAGCAAATACTAGGCCAAGTGATCAAATATGATCACTAGACCTGCAAAGCGCGCAGCCTCACCAATGACGTCACACGAGCAACCAGCAAAGCCTCGCGGAAAACTAGGCCCAATGATCTTATATGATTCACTTGACCTACACAGCGCGGCAGCACCAGCAAAGCTCAGCGGCAAACTAGCCAATGAATCATATATTATCACTGGGCCTAGTTTGATGAGGTTGCGAGCAAGACACAACCTGTTTATCACACAGCAAGAAGTGGTCCTAGTAGTTTCACTTTTTGTTGTTTGTGGTGTTTGTGTGGTTTTGGGCGCTACCCCCACGCACCGCACCTCCCTCCACCCACCCCTGGTCTGTTTATTGTGTTTTTGTTGTTTGTTTGTGTTTGTTGGTTATTTTGTCCTACCCCCCCGCATGAACACCCTCCTTACCCCACTCCACCCCGACCCCGCCCCACCCCCCCCCCCCGCATGCACACACTCAAGTTCCTTCTAAGTTTTTAACTTAAGTTACCCCAAAGTAAGTTCTTACTCAAGTTGTCTTGAAGTCATCACTTAAGTTATCCACAAGTTCTTACGTTAACGTTACTTCTAAGTTTTTAATTAATCGCCCCAGGTTCTTAATAAGTTCCTTTAATAAGTTCTTAATCAAGTTTCTTGATCAAGTTTCTTGATAAGTTTATTAAGTCATTCCTTTAAGTACTACCAGTTTTTATTTGAGTTATCTTATAATTATCATAAACAATACAATCTATGTTTTATCTTAAATCCAGATGTCTAATATAGTACAACACACGCCTCAAAATACGCGTCATCAGTTGGAGGATGTCCCTTCTCACGTTTCTCTGCATAGATCTAAATGATATTCTTTCATACCAAAGCAACCGCATGAGAACAATTCCTGGTCTATGAAAGGTCCTTTTATAGACATCCATTCTATATTTTTGACTTTAAATCATTTTATAATACGAAATACGCCATGATTCTTTTTATTAAAAAAATTTAAAATTACGGTATTCTTAAAATATTATTGCATTATAATGATCAAAAATAATCTTTTTTGTTGACGGGTTCTGGCGTGCCTGTTGTGTTTCTTTGTATATAGTGGTTCAGAATTTTGTTGATTGCTTTTGTTATGGCTGCCATTCTTTATAGATTTTATTACATAATAACCGCCCCCAAAGGCAGCAAGGGCGCCAAAGAATGCAACAGTATTTAAGTTCCAATATTCATGAGACTTGGTGCTGTAGGTCCTTGAAATCACCACATGAAGTTTTTTATAGGCTGGCATTGAATCAACTTGGGTTCTGGCGATGGTGTGTATGGTTTTCATTATGAGAATATATTCTGTAACATAATTTTTTGTCTGTTCCACTCTTGCTACTTTTCTCCTGCTTCACACAGCCCAGATTGTTTAATGGTCCTCCACCTGATTCAGCGTTTTCTGCTGTATTTCTGGCTTGGTTTTTACATTTCTCACAACCTGGAGTTAGTGTTTTCTGATTCTGGCTGATTTTCGGCTCCGTCATTTGAAGGGAAATAAAATCTATATGATTATTCGCATCCATTGATTACCAGACTCTTAGCCGCAGTGTCGAATGAGCATAACAATGTTCCAAATCTATCGATATAATTCTCACCCTAGAGCCTCTAATGACTTTGTTAAAACTGGATCTTGCGTTAAATCATACGTAAGCTCCTTGTTCAGAATCAATGGGAGCAAATCTACACTAGTTTAGTGTACAAACTAAGAACCGTTGCCCCACACTTTCACCATTCTAGACACCACTGCCCTCATACCTTTTATATACTTTAAAAAGGTCTTGCGGCGCATCTGTTGAATCTGTTCAATGCTGAATTCATTTCCGAGGAACTGTTTTTGTTTTCCACACGCTGCCTAAAGAAACAACCTCTCCTTTTGGGGCATAATGCTTGATCATCAACGTGGTCATTCTTAAGTTCAGGAAGGTATTAGGCTCCCTGTAGCTGGTAGTAATTCTTCCTGTTTGTTGCGAGTTGGTGTTTTTTAATATTAATTTTATAAATATTTTATTTTTAAAAATATGAGCACTCGCAAAAACGTTGCAACCATGTATATCCATTCTGCTGTATAATGGAGGGCTAAGTGAGGATACTCAATGCTTGGTAAAAGCTTGTTCAAAATAACACCGCAGATCTTGGCAAACTAGACTTGAGATTCAGCAAAGCTGATTGCTATCATTGCAGCTCGGTTTTGCCACGAAATATTTTTCTAGTCAAGCAAGAATAATTCCAGACATATCAATATGTATGAAAAAAATACAATTATAAAAATGGCATCACTCCGTAATGATGATAGGCGCGCTGTGGTTAATTGCCTTCGCTTAGGGAAGTAATTACGCATTAGTAAAGCAGGCGAGATAAGGCGAGATAAAAAACATAACAAAAGCAGTGGAGCAAACTAGCTGCAGCAACAAGATGCTAAGAAAAGCAGAGAATTGAGCAAGTAGATTAATAAAAGATACTCTGAAAACAGGGGCATGCAGCTTACACATTTATAAGAATGTTGAACAAGCAATAAAACAATATTAATCTTGTAACAGCAGAACCATTCGAGACCATGCCCCCACCAAAATTCAGTGACTTTTAATCAAACCCACAGAAAAACAAAAGATCAAAAATAGTGGGTTATTGTCGTTGGTAATTAACCCTACGTTATTTGTTGCTCATATTTTGGCTGAATAAAAAATGAACAAAATCTATTAATTCCGCCCAAAGGATATTGGAAGGGCATCACCGTAATTAAAAAGCTAAGCCAAGCAGCAGGAAGTCAGTGAACAAACATCAAAAGAATGGTTATCTAAAGCAAGCGATTGACAATTTATTCTACCTGCGCCCAAACGAATACAGAGACCCACACTTTGTGAACACAACTCCAAAAAAACGACACCCATCAATGGATCTTCTATATTTTACCCTCTGATACCCCGGAAAATTTTTTTAAGACGAAAAAAGATTTAAGTACGCACTCCCATCATTGACATGGCTTCAAGGAACAAAGATGCGGATTCATTAACCAAAGAGTGCTCTGCGGTTGCTGTTTTGCCCTACAACTGATATACCTACACCCCTTAACCTTCCCTCGCATGATTCAATGTCGATTGATTGAAAAGAATTTAAAGGCCAAGTGAATCTAATTATTGTTAAAACACAGATTTCCTACTAGAAGAGGCATTCCCGGGACGTTTTCTCAGATCACAGGCTTTAGTTGAAAAATTAACAAACAGTTACCGAAAAGACTTTTTCTCCTACCAGTAATCACAGAGAGCTTATTGACAATTCTCGCAACACAGAAGGTTAGTAAACTGCCCCAGTTTTGCTCGCAATTAATTAATAGAATTAAAAGCAAAAACCCAGTACAAAGGCAATCAAACGAAAACAATAAATGCAGTGAAGGTGAGTCTTCATCCGGCAAACTATTACATTTTGGTTTAAAAGATAAGGTACCTTTATTTACCGGGGAAGCAGAAGGGGACACACGCACAGGAGCAACCGATCCGGTTTGGAGTGTTGATCCATATGAAATAAAAAGAATTGAAAAATGAATCCGCCCGTGTATTATATACGAGAAACTGACACAGCAAAAACAACCAGGCCCCTCAAAGATCTTTTGGGAAGGCAGAACTGCAGATAAACCCACGGGCACAGTTCCATTTGCTTAGTTAATTACGTAAATATATTTGAGTAAAATGAACTCCAAGAAGTGCAGAACGAAACAAAATGGTAAATGAAGAGACCTTGAAAATGATACGGGAATCATTACAGCTGCGTGTAATGCTATTATGAGGAACAATTTCGGGGATTAAACAATGCATGCTAAACAACCAGACACCTACAACACAAACCCCCAAATTGGAAAAAAGACATAATCGTTTGAAATAAATAAAAAAAATCGAACGCGTCAACAAACATGAGAAAAGATTAAATGAATTGGATGAAAGCTATGATTTGACTTATATCAAAATTGGATAAAAAATATGAAACAGCCCCTGCTTATGCGTCCCTCCAGTGCCCATTGCATATGAAAACTCCTGGATTAACAAACACACCACTGCACCCGTTTGCGTGTTTGTTCTATCATAAGGACTTCTGTTGTTACAACTGTTGTGTTGATCTCATGTAGATTAGATCGGCAATCGCAGTTTTTACGTTGACATGATGACAAGTCTAAATTGCCAAACAATGCTCTATGTAGATTTCATGTGATATGTTTGACTGGCACAACACTGGCGGATATTCCCTTGCTTACTTCTTAATGATGTTCTCCTGGCTCGAAATACTGTAACATTTTTGACCTTAAACCAACAACCTCCAGAACACCTTCCAGCTAATTTCAACCTTCATCTTATCCTAAAAACCTTCTTGTTAGTAAAATATGAATGCAAAGGTGAATCTTTAGGATAATCAGATGTATCATACCATCCTGCATGCCCTTTAGCCACTTCCATTTCCATGTCTTTATAGATGTCTTCAGTAGGGATATCTATAACAAAACTATCTGTATCTGTGTAAAGTACTCTGGACTCAGGATACGAGGGCTTAAAGTAGTCATAAAGAAATTCTAACATCAAAGCTTTGATAATTCTAAAACAGTAAACCCAATAAATACAGGTTTGTCCAATTTGACTTTCTTTTTTTTCATCATTATGCCAAAAAGGTGATCATGGAATCTTCTAAAGTCCTGATAATTTGGTTTAGAAGTCAGCTTAATTGCTTCGTTCTCTTTGTGACTAATCTGACATCTTTGCGCTTGTGCGGATTCTCCATAGTCTTTCCAAAACAGCTGTTGTTCATCAGCTTAAAAAAGTCTTTTTCTGAGGCATCTGTGGATTTAGTTCTAAGATCAGTGTTCTTAATGATGTATGGTTTCATGAACTGTTCTTGATCAAAAGCAATTATGCGATGAACAGCTGTTAACTTCAAACCGTGTCTTAAATAAAATTGTAGAAGTCTGTAATGACAGACATAATTTTTTTTGCCTCGAAGATTAGGCACAAGTTTAGGTGGTTCTCTGGATCCATCTTTAGACTTTCTGCTGCTAATGGATAGTCATTATGTAGGTCATGGAGTTCATGAGGATATCTAAGTCAACTTCTAGAATGAAACCACGCTGTTGATCAGGCGTTAAACTGCCCAACCACTTTAATGCCTTTTGAATATTATTCGGATCACCGCCTGTGTACATTTTAAAGTTGCGTAATGGAAGCGATTGCGCCATTGCCCATCCATACAGATTGTTTGCATCTAAATACATAAGATAGTTAGACCTTTTACTGGGATCATAATCGTCCAAGTATTTGTTGTTTGCTTTACAGTAATGATGCGACGCCATACTAATTCCTCCACGCAATCCGTTTTCAATCATCTGAATCTTGATAAATCTACCAATAGAAAGTCAGTATCCCC
>JAFLJL010001810.1:15000-30524 GCA_018398815.1 Conus ventricosus | reverse complement strand
TTAATGATATTTCCATTTAGACACGGAGGAGAGACTAGTCTCGGAGCTACAGACATACGTGTTCTGCGTTTCACAAAATACGTGCGTATGCGCGCACACACACCACATACACACACACAACACACACACACACACACACCACACACACACACACACACACACTATTTATTAGTTCTCTGCATGTCTTCCACTGAAAGCCAGTTTTGACAAAGTGTTTCTTTCTGCTATACAGTCATCTATAATAAATAGTGTCTGCGTTCCAAGTCAGCAGGCTGAGCGACCCGCTGACAAACTGTGGGGCCAAAAAATCAATAAAACATGCCTTGCCAGCTTGCAGCGCAATACCACCACACCTCCTCCCTACCCTCTTCTCCCTCCTCTTCACCCCACTCCCTTCCGCCCAGCCTGCCCCATTACACTTATTGCATCAGCTAACGTTCTTGAACCTTCTCTGCCACGTCAACACTACACGTGATGGGCTGATGTCACAGCCGACCAATCAGCGGGGGGTTACATTTAGCGTAGGCTTACGGCGCTCACATGACTAGGTAACCAACACCAGTTTCATCATTCTTCCACTAACTGCCGGACGAGCACGGCGCGTTTACTGGGCTGTGTGCTTGTTTGTGTTATTCTAAAATGGCGAACCGGTTTACCGAAGAACAGAAACGTGCTATTCAAGATCACAGGGCTTACTTTACTGGCATGTTAAAGTATTTGTCGAAAAAAGAATTAGGTGAAGCATGTTCTTTACCAGTGAAACCGAAAAGAAGCATTGCTTTTCTAGAAAGGAAAAAGTGAACTGACTGCTTTGGAAAATGGGCGACTATCTTCAAGGTTTGTTGGTTCAAGGAAATGAAAACGTTGAAGGCAATATTGTTGACCAAGATACAGCCAATTTCAATACGTGTTTGACTATCGATGAGATGGTTCCTTATTTAAAAAATGGCGCTGCATTGTTGAAAGTTGGCCAAGGAAAAACAATCCATCACGCGTTGGGTGTTGGGCGCTGGCTTGAGACAGCTAAAGCCATGTTTAAAAAACAAAAAAACGCTTATTTAACTTTCTGTGTGTTTTTATAACTATCCTAAATTTCACAAGCTAGGAATTAGTATAAATGAACTGTGTAGCAAACGCCAAACCATTATTAAACTTATGCAACTGGATAGCGATTTTTGAATGTTCTGGCAAAAACTAGATAGGGCTAGGCAGACCTTAGTACATTACCAGTATGGAGTGGATAGTGTGTAGCCAGCACTGTCTCCATATAAATGCTCCAAATATACAATGACGGGTGTACTAACTACTGGCGATTAGAGCCGCCATAAAGCTCGGCTACCAGGCTTGAAAGCAGGTGATTGTAAGATCTATTTTTAGATACCGTTCAGATCCGAACGGTTTTTGCCAGCCAGCAGCCACAGGCTTGAAAGCAGGTGACGTAAGATCTATTTTTAGATACCGTTCGGATCCGAACGGTTTTTGCCAGCCAGCAGCCACAGGCTTGAAAGCAGGTGGACGTAAGATCTATTTTAGATACCGTTCGGATCCGAACGGTTTTTGCCAGCCAGCAGCCACAAACGCATGACGTGGGTCTAAAAATAGCGGTTATGCATAGCCGGGGGGGGGGGGGGGGGGGGGGGGTTGGATACATTTTTCCTGGCAGCCACAACGCATGACGTGGGTCTAAAAATAGCGGTTATGCATAGCGCGGTGAGGTTAGGACTACTGATGATAGTCTTCATCGCCCTGCACACCTTTCAAGTTCAAGTTCAAGTGTGAACAACAAAAGCCCCTTCACTTTCCACAAGCACTATCCTGTCTATTGTGTGTTTGTTTGTTGTTTGTGTTTTGTCCTCACCCCCACCCCCACCCCACGCATGCACACCCCACCCCACCCCCACCCCACGCATGCACACCCCCACCCCACGCAGCACACACTTAAGTCACTTTTAAGTTCTTAACTTAAGTTACCTCAAGTCACTTCAAGTCACCCCAAGTTCTTATTAAGTTCTTAATTAAGTTTAATTAAGTTTACCTCAAGTTCTTAATAAGTTCTTGATCAAGTAACTTCTAAGTTCTTACTCAAGTCGCTCAAGATTGTAATTAAGTCATCCTTTAAGTACAACCAAGTTCTTATTCAAGTTATAACAATACAATCTATGTTTTTGTCTTAAACAGCAGATGTCTAATATAGTACACACACGCCTCAAAAAAAACGCGTCATCGCTGAGAATATCTTGCTCAGCGTTCTTTGCGCAAGATCGGTTAGCATAGATTTTAATGAAGTTCTTACATCCTAAGCAACCGCATGATTACAATTCTAGTCTATGGAAATGTCTTTTATAGACTCCATGTCTTTATTTATTGACTTCATCATTTTAAACAAATAATAATCGCCATGATCTATTTTTATCAAAAAAATTTTAAAATCTTATTCCATTTGAAATGGATGAAAATGATTTTTTGTTATTGGCGGGTCTGGCGTGCTGTTGTCTTCTGTATTTAGCGGTTCAGATTTTTTGACTGCTTTTGTTTTTGTTGCCATTGTTTATATATTTTATAACCGTAATAACTGCCCCAGCAGCAGCAATGGCGCCAAAAATGGCAACAGTTTTAAGTTCAATATTCCATGAAGACTTTGGCGCTGTAGGTCTTGAATCATATGGAGTTTTTATAGCTGGCATTGAATCAACTGTTGGCGTTGGCGGTGTTATGTTTTCATTATGAGTTATATTCTGTGATTGTAACTTTAATTTTCTTTGTCTGTTTAACTCTGCTACTCTTTCTCCTGCTGCAACACGCCCAGGATGCTTTAGCTTTTCACTCGTCACTATCTCTACCTGATTCAGTGTTTTCTGATTTCAGTGTTTCCTGATTCTGCTGATTTTCCGACTCGTTCATTTTGAAGGGAAATAAAATCTATATGATTAAAAGTAATTAATCCCATGATTAACGGCGATAACAATGTTCCAAATCTGTAATATAAATCACAGCTTAGAGACTCTAATGACTTTGTTAAAACTGGATCTTGCGTTAAATCATACGTAAGATCTTGTTCAGAATCAATGGAGCAAATTTACTGATAGTTTAGTGTACAAACTAAGAACCGTTTGCCCCACACTTTTCACCATTCTAGACCCCAGCTGCGCTTCATACCTGTTGTGATACTTTAAAATGTCTTGTGGCGACATCTGTTGAATCTGTTCAATGCTGAATTCAGTTCGAGGAACTGTTTTGTTTTCCCACATGCTGCCAAAGAATACAACCTCCTTTTGGGGCATAACAGCTTGGTCATTAACCTCTTCATTTGTAAGTCCAAGACGGTTTAGACCGCTCTGTAGCTCTAGCAAATCATCGCTGTTCATGTTTTTTATCAATTATAATTATTTTATTTTTTAAAATGAGCACGGAATAACTATTGCCAACCTTGTATACCATTTTGCTGTTATTGGAGGTCTAAGTGTAGGATACTCAATGCTTGGTAAAAGCCTGTTAAAAATAAAACCGGCAGATCTTGGCAAACTAGACTTTGAGGATTTAGCAAAGCTAATCGCTATTATTATCAGCTTCATTTGCTACGAAAGATTTTCTAGTTAAGCAAGGAATAATTCCAGAGAATATAAATAGGGAAAAAAAATACATTTATAAAAAATGGCTTCACTCGTAATGATGATAGGTGGTGCTGGGGTGAATGCGCTTGCTTTTAGGGAAAGTAATTCGCGTTAGAAAATGGGGGACGGTAAGAAAAGACTAACAAAGTGTGGAGCAACTGCAGCTGCCAAGATCCTATAAAAAGCAGAGTTTTGAGCAGTTAGTTTTATTAACGACAAACTGAAAAAAACAGGGACATGCAGCATACACTTTTAAAGCGTTGACAGGCAAAAAAAAGAAATTATCTTGTAACAGGCAAACCTCGAGACATTGCCCCCACAAAATTCGCGACTTTTATCAACCATCAGAAAAAAAAAAAGAGCAAAAAAAATCGTGTTTGTTTCTTTGGTATTCCTCGTTTTTTGTTGCGCATAATTTTGGGCTAAAATAAAAAGACAAAATTTTTTATTCGCCAAAAGGATTTTGGAAGGGACCGGCAATAAAAAGCTAACCAAGCAGCGGGAGTTACAAACAAAAGCGAAGGAAGGGTTACAAAAAGCGATTTGGAAATTTTTTTACCGGGCCCTGACGATACAGAGACCCACTTTTTTAATAAAATACCGAACGACACCCATAAAATGGCCTTTATATTTCCCCTTTGATACGTTTTAGAGAAAAAAATTTTAAGTACGCATTTACAGTCATTGACATGCTTAAGTAAAAAGATGCAACCTTAACAAAAAAGAGTGTTCTGCTGTTGCTGTTGCCAAAAAACTTATCCCAACAGGCCCGAAAACTTTCCCGCATTTTTAAAGTCATGATGGAAAAAAATTTAAAAAGGCCCAAAGTGAACAATTATTGTTGAAACATAGATTTTCCCTTTAAAAAGGGGCACCCCCGGGGTTCACAGATCACAGGTTTGGTTTGAAAATTTAACAAACAGTTAGCTGAAAGACTTTTTCTACCATTCAAGAGAGCTTATTGACAATTCTCGCAACACAGAATGGGTTAAAAGGGACTGCCCTCTTTTTTGCGCGAAAGGGGAAAAGAAGAATTTAAAGGGTTAAAACAGTCAAGCAATCAAAAACAAACAAAAAATTTTTTGAAGGGGATTTTCATCCGGCAAACTATTGCCGTTTGGTTTAAAGAAAGGGTACCTTTATTTCCCTGGGGAAGCAGAAGGGGACATCGCATCGGGGAAAACCGATCCATTTGGAGTGTTGCCCCCGTATAAAAAAAAAAGAATTGTAAAAGGGAATCCCCCCGTGTATTTTTTACGAGAAACTGCACAACAAAAAGCCACCCCCTAAAAGATCTTTTGTAAAAGAAGAACTGCAGAAAATCCCCCAGAACAGTTCCGCTTTAATTAATTTAGGTTCTATATGCCCAGTTGCATATAAAAACTTGGATAACAAAACCTTTTGTTTTTTGTTCTATCAAATGACTTTTTTGTTACAACCGTTGTGTTGTTCATGTAGATTAGATGCAGTTTTAGTTGTCATGATAAAGTTTATTGCCAACAATGTTTCTTTGTGTTGTCATCGATATGTTTGATGCACAAAACTGCGGATTTTCCCCTTTGTTTCTTATGGTTTTCACCGGGGCTCGAATATTCTTTTTTTTCCTTAACCCCACATACCCCTTTGTCACCTTTCCAGAAATCATCCTTAATCTTTCCTAAAACCTTCTTTTTAAGGTGAATGTAAAGGCGCCCCTTTTTGGGTAATCGGATGTGCGTACCATCCACTCGCTCTTTAGCTATTCTATTTCCAGGTTTTTAAGATGTCTTCAGTAGGGATATCTTAACAAAACATCTGTATCTGTGTAAGTACTCTGACTCTGGTAGGGGGGGTTTTAAAAAGTAGTCAAAAAAAAATTCAAACACAAAAGTTTTGTTTTCTAAAACAGTAACCCCCATAAAAAAGGGTTTGCCCATTTGACTTTCTTTTTTTTCATAAATTATCCCAAAAAAGTGATCATAAAAATCTTCTGAAGCCCTGATAATTGGGTTTAAAGTCGTTAAATTGCTTCTTCCTCGGTGACCAATTGACATCTTTGCGTTGTGGGTTTTCCATGTTTTTCCAAAACAGCTTTGTTCATCCTTAAAAAAGTTTTTTTCCCTGAAGAATCTGGGATTTGTTCAAGATCAGGTTCTTTGATTAGGTTTCATGAAGGGGTTCTTGATCAAAAGCATTTAACGATGAACGCGAAAATTTTAAAAACCAGTTTTAAAATTTTAAAATTGTAGGTCTGTAAGGGCAACATAATTTTTTTTGCCCGAAGATTGGGGCACAAGTTTGGGGGCTCTCTTGGATTCATTTTTTAGATTTTGCCGCTAAGGGATATCTTATGCAGGTCGGGGTTCTGAGGTTATTCTAAGTAAAACTTCTAGAATGTATCCGCGCTGTTGCTGGTTTTAAAAACTCCCAAAACCTTTAATGCTTTTTGAATATTTTTTGGATTGTCTTTTGGGTACTTTTAAAGTTACGTAATGGAAGTGATTGCCCCATTCCCACCATAAAGATTGTTTGATCTAAATCATAAATAGTTAGCCCTTTTTTATTGGGTCATAGTCTCCAAGATTTGTTGTTTGTTTTACGAAATTTAGGCGCCTACAAATTTCCTCCACGCAATCCTTTTCAATCACCTGATCTTTGGGGAAATCAGACAATAAATCAATTTACTCCGAAAACTTTAAAAAAGCCCCAATCATCCCGGGCGCAAAAAATGTAATCGCGGGATCCGGGCTAAAATTTTTCATGCAGGTCTTTCTATAATTTTCAAAGACGCCCGCCAACAAAACATTATCACCACAAGTAGGGTCTGATTCCCACTTTTAAATCTAACTTCGCCACCATCTTGAGCATGCGGGGTAATCAGAATAAATGATGCCCTTTCCTCTAAGATAAAAAGAACGCACCTTTTAGGGGAATGTATTTTCGTCAAACCTTTTCCCCAATTTTCATGTACTAAAGGGTAAACACCTTTCTAACAAGTTTGGGTCAAAAATATTCTTCCGTTTTTGGGCAGGCTTTAAGGACTAGCGTGATTTAAAGGAAAACCCATTGTGTTGCATGATCATAAAAAGAATGTTATTTAAAGGAAACCAATGTACTTTCTGAGACTGGCAATGCATGACACCCTAAAGGATCGCCCACTGCTTTCTTAGTTGTTGTCGCTGCTCTTCTGAACTTTCCACTAATGTGTCATGGTCTCTTACGTGGGATTCTTGCGTGAAGGCCTAAACCGCAAATCCAACAATTGGGGCTGAGTATCTTTGTTGATCTTGGGGGGTATAAAAATGTTGAAAATTTCAGATTATTAAAAACAGGCGTTACGAAAATTGCTGCTTTGGCGTTCTAAAAGTATTTTGTGCTTTGGTCCCTGTATATATCGGCGTTGATGAGCGCCTCCGCCCGACAATAATGAAGGCAAAAGAAAAAATTTGAGATTTACTCTTTAAACTTTTTTTGAATTTTTGGGGCGCTGGCCCCCTTAAAAGGAACAATAAGGATCAAAACGCGTAAAACTACTTTTAAAAAATTTTTGCGCCGTTTCCCAGTTTTTTAAAATAACTTTAGATCCGGGTGGGGGCGTGTTATTTGTATTACAGTCAACGGGCCGATACAATTTTTTATTTTTCGCTTGCGGCTTGAGCGATGGATTATTTTTAAAACATTTTTACAGAATTTTTGTTAGCCATTCTTTGAAGCAGCTGCTTAGTTTACTATTGTGCGTATAAATGTGTAATGGGGTACCCGTGGTAAAAAGCATCAGTAGTAAGTCAACATGATTTTTTTCTGGTTCGCCTATTGGGAAATTTTTCTTGGACATTTTAAAATGGGTTTGTGATTTGTTTCTTCACCTGGTAGATATTGACAGTTTTGGGTTTGTTTTTTTCTTCAAACGTAAATGGAACCCACGCTAACGGGAAAGGATATTCCCATTAAAGTTAATCTTTGATGAAAAGGGGTGTTTAGAAACTCTCTCGGGGTTTTTTGCACCCTTTGCAAAAAACACACCCATAAAAATTTGTTGTCGTTTTTTATGTTTAGAATGCCTTTTTGAAACAAATGCGGGAGGTAGTGGAATGTAAGACCTGCCTACAATGGGCGCATACTTACCTGTTTTAATCGATCCTAAGACTTCGCCCCCCACCCAAACCCAACCTCTCATTTTGGTTCTTCGCGGCCACTAAACGTGTAAGCAGCTGGTTGCCCAACCGGGGGTTAAGCCTTTTGAGAAAGAATTCTGTTGTTTAGCGAGACCCAGATTCTAGATTTTCTTCATTTATTGTTATATAGTCGATTAAAAAAAGCTAACATTACTTTTCCAGTGGGGCATTGTTTGTTTACCGGAACTGAGAAATAGCATGAGCAACACTTGCCCTACGTTGCTGGGTCAATAACTTCTAAAACAATATCTTCATGCTCTTGATAAATCTTCTTGCATTTCTTCAAAAATTCGTCTGGGCCTTCAATTTTCTTATCCCTCTGATTTCTTTTCTAATCAAATATTTATTTAAAAACAAAAAATAATTTAAACAAATGATGGGCTTTTTTTTTGTTTAGATCATAAAAAAAGTATAAACACCCCTTTTGGCGTTGTTAAAGTGATGGGTTTGAGCAGAGTTTATGTTTCGTTTTCTTTTTTTAAACATTCCTTTTTTTCTGCTCGGGGTCTGGGGTTGAGAAAATTTCCTCCCTTTTTTTGAAAATCAAACTTTTTTTCTTTTTTAGTCATCAAAAACGGCCCGTAAATGATTTTAATTCTTCATCCGTGATGTTTTAGTCAGCTAGTGCTTTATTTTAATCAGCTTAAAGGAAATAATTTTCTTTTATTTTTGAACCTAGCTGTGGCTTTGGAGTTTAGTTTTTTTTTTTTTTTTTTTTTTGCTGCACCCCCTACGTAATGAACACGGGCCAAAAGCTAAAGACAAAAAAAACCCTTTGGGTAAAACTGGGGTGCGCCTATGCTGATGCTAAGAGGCCAAAAACTCGTTCCGCTGGCGGCGCTTTTTAGTCGATGCTCCCCGTATTGAATTGTAACAGCTTTTTAAAGGGGGCGAATACCTTCGTTTTGGGTTTTTCGTTTTTGAAAGATCCTGCCTTTTTTTTGTAGCATTTTTGTAATGTTGGTTAATCTAAAGGGTTTTTTTGCCGGGGGTTTCTATATCCTTCCTTGGGCGACTCTGGGGCTGTAGGCACATTTGGATAAAATTGAACAGAATCTTTTTAAAAATGAAAAAATAATTTAAATATTCTACAAAATCTAATCTTTTCTTTTCAAATATTCACTGGCATCAATTTTAAAAACAAATGTACATTTAAACGGGTTTTTGGCTTCTTTTTCTTTTTTCAAATTTTAATGTTTAGTCTTTAAATGTTCCCCACTTTCCCGCCACGTTATCCTCTTTGACCTTAGGTCAATCCTTTTAAACCCATTTTTTTTAAATATCATCAAGCCAACATGTGAAGGTGTGTTTTAGACCGAGGTTGCGTTGGCTTTACCCCCCCCACCCCAAACAATTTTTTTTATTTCGTAAAAAAATGATAAGGCTAAGCCCCTGCATAGATTTTTGGGTTTGGACTGCGTCAATTGTACATTGTATTAAAATTATTTTTGATTTAAAAACTTTTCACTTTGCCGCGAATGGTTTTATCTTTACACAGCATAAAATACCTTTAACGATTTTTTGCGACACTAAAAATTTAAAAATTTCCCTATAGCGTCGCCCCCTTTTTTGGGGATGTTGAAAGATGCGCAGTTTTTTGTAATATTTACAATTGTGACTCATATTGTTTTTCAATCCCCCTTTCTAAATTTTCTTTCTAAAAACTCAAAACTCAACGGGGTGTCAAAATGCTGACTTTGCTTCGGGGTTTTTGATCTATAAAACGTTTGTAGTCATTAAAAGTTAGTTTGTATGACAATCTGTCTTTTAATGCCCCCTTTAAAAGGTATGGGGGATGCGCTTTTAAAATCAAAATCTAGGGGAAAGGAAAAGCGATTTCCCTACGCAAAATTTACCCGCTAAAACCTTTTTGTGCTTTTAGCATTTGGGGCAGTTCGGCGTCTATTCTAAGTTTTAGTGCTTCTTTATTGCCAATTCCTTGAAACGCAAATCTTCCCTTTTTATTCGGGTTAGCCCTAGATCAGAATGGGTTAAAAATAGTTGCTTGTGTAAAAAAAAAATACTTCTTTCCCTCAAGTTTTATGAAATTTTTTTAACGATTGCCGCCCCAAAACGGACAACTGTCTCTTTGGGTCGTTGTTGAAGCGAGTTATTTTAAAAGTAACCTTCAGAGCCTGGGCCAAACAAACATCCCCTCCTAGGTCGGGAAAACTAACATAAGAAATTTTTCTGCATCAATAGTAAGGATTATTTTGGGCGTAATATTCCGTTTATTTTCCCCTTTACCCAAGGGTTTTTTTTCAGACTTCTATTCGGGGCAAGAATCGAGCCATATATTTTGACTTTTTTAAAAACAAAAAAAAAGTTTAAATTTTTTAAAAACATGGCAGTAATTGGGGATGAAGAAGATTATGATTTAGTGACTTGAGACGCCGACATGTGAAAGGGCTCCTTTGCACAGCATCGCTCGGCGTTCTCATTCGGCTTGAATTAAAAAGAAAGTACGGTCAGAGATTTTTTCAAAAGTTTAAAACAAAACCTCCCGAAGTTTTTGACCCCAATATTTTTGAACGAGGGAATGGCCCTTTGTTGTTAAAGAGAACAAGGGAAAACCCTTTTTTAGCTTACAGATAAACGGACTCTCAAGTTTGTAGGTTTGGGGACAATTTTAAAAAAAAGACTTAAGGAAAAATCTAGATCGCCTTGGATTCCCCAAAACCAAAATTAAAAAAGGGAAACGTTAAGAGTTCAAAACATGCAACAAGAAAATCCCAACAGATAACAATCAAACCCGCCCCATGAAGATTTAATTCAAAAAGTGGGCGGGTAAAAAATCAGCAGCAGAAATAAAAAGAAAAAGATTAAAAAAATAAATCCCCCGTACACCAAAGGGAAAAGCCCGTCTACTTTAAAAAAATAAAAGGGAAAAAAAAAAAAAAAAAGGGAACAATGCATTAAAAAAAAAAAATCAACGACCCCGCATCCTGGGGAGATTTAAAGAAAGAATAGCCCCCTAAAAACGAAAAAAACAAAAATAGAAAAATAGGGGCGACTAAAAAAGAGAAAAATTACGAACCCCAAGGTAGAATAAGAAAAAAACCGAAAAAAAATTTTTTAAAACCCAAGTAGCAAAAAATAAACCTTTTTGGGGGAAAAAAAAAGGGTGCCAATTGAATAAAATAGAAAAAAAAACCAAAAAAATTAAAAAAAAAAGAAAAAAAAAGCGTTTAAACGGGCCCCTTTTAAAAGGTTTTGGGTTGGTTTGCCCAAAAGTTCATGGTATGGCTATTAGGGCTTTGGGGGGGGCAAAATCCAGGCCACCACGCCTTTTTTATAATATGGGAAAAAACGCTTACATCTTGGGTTTATTAAAAAAAATTGGGTTTTTTTTGGTATATTAGGGATTTAGTGGCTTTTTCACCCCGTTTGGCTTTTTGGGACATTTTTGGGTTATTTTTATATTGGGTTCTATTTGAAAAATAAAACCAGTAACAGGGGAAAATTTAATCCAGAACATTTTGTCTTTTTTTTATTTTGGTATCCGAAAAAGTCCCGCGTTTCACAGGCTTTTTGGGTTTGGACTTTGGGTTGGATGAAAAATTTAATCTTGGGTGTTTTTTTTTTTTTTTTGTAGATTATGGCCGAAAAATTTTTGTCGTTTTTCCCAACCCTGTTTTTGCCTGTATAAGGGAAAATTTATTTTGTTTTATTTGTACCACGGGGTCTGAGGTAGGGCAGCTGTTTAAACAGTTTTCCAACCAAAAAGTTATTTGTTCTTTGGATTTAAAAAAAATTTGGGCCTTTTTAATTGGGGAATTCAATGTAGAATTAAAGGGTTTTAAATTTTCTAAGTTTTTTTTTTGTGCTCAACCCCGTAGAAAAACAGTTTTGTCGATTTCCCTTTCTTCGATCCCGAAACACCACGTTTTTTTAATAGTGATCGTTTTTTTGTTTTTTCCCCCTTTAGTTGACCTTCAGATGTCAAGATTTGTTGTATCTTTTTATGCTCTTGGGTCTATAAAATTTTAAAGCCTTGTAAGGAAAAAAATGTTAAATGGATTCAGTTGTTTTTTCTGTGAGCCCCACAAATAGGGGGCCTTAACGGGAAAATCCAATTTTGTTTAAATCGTCAAAAAATTAATTCGTTCAAAATTTTAAAAGGGGTTTTTTGTTCTAATGGATTTAAAACGGGTATTTTGGTAAAAGGGGTTTTGCATTCTTTAAATTACCGGGGAATTTTTTTAAAAAATTAATCTTAAAACCCAAAAAAAAGGGTTGGATGAATTTAAAAAAATTTGTCGAACAACCCAGTTGATGGCAAAAAAAAACCGGAAAGTTTCTGGTTTGATAAAACCCTGATTTGGATGACCCGAAAAACTTTTGGAGAGTCTTTTTTAAAGGGGGGTTTTAAGATATTGCTTAAATTTTCATTTTTATAAAAACAGTTTAAAGAATGTAAGGGTTGTTTTATATTTTTAAAGATTTACCCCCAACGAAATTTTTTTTTGAATTTGGAACCCCATTTTTATTTCGTTAAAAAATTGTTTGTAACAATAGCAACTCAAGACCGTCCTTTTTTTAGAACATGTGTTGAGAACGATTGGGGAACCCAAAACGGTCGCGCTCCATGAAATATTCTTACAAAGTCGTATGGTTTAATATAACTGAGTCCAAGAAAAATTAATACAGTTCTAAAGTTAAAAAAGAAGGGAAGGTGTTGGCCGGTTAACCATACCTGATGGTTATTACGGGTTTTGTTCGTTTAAAAGAAGCAATGAGTAATTTCGACATTACTTCAAACTTAACAATGCAAATCTAAAAAAAGGTTATCTTCAAACCTAAAAAAGATGTAGTAATTACCTTTTTGATGTAGAGCTAGCTAAAATGTTAGGCTTTGCAGATGACAATCATAGATTTAGAGTTGTGCCAGACGAAAACTATTATGAAGGAGAAAGTCCGCTCGATCTTGCAGTACATTCATTACTCTATGTTCATTTGGATGAGCTAAGCACTGATGAAAACTTATATGATGGAAGGCCTCAAACTGTTTTAAGGGCTCTTCCATCAGGGAAAGCTGCATATTGCGATTATGAAATTATACAATTCCTAATTTACAGTTTAAAAGATTAGTTTGTGGAAGGGGTTGGTCATTTAATATAAAGATCACAGACAAAACGGGGAAAGTTGTGAAATGTGATAACCTACACATTGTTTTGGAAATAAAATATACGCTACTAAAAAATAATGTCGCGTGGGCCAGAAGAACCAGGAGTTACATTAGCGCCTGTGAGGTGTATAACTTTAGAATTAAAAGACCTTGCAGACGTTGCGGACTTTGAACAGAACGGTGAGATAGGCGCTTTGTATGGGTTTGAGTACACTAAAGATGGCGATTATAAACGCAAAGAGGTTGGCGACAACAAAATGTTTCCTAAACTAGAGCAACTGCGCAATGTAGAAGCAAATAATGCTGGCCAGTATGAATATAAAATAGTCGAAAACCTGACAGCAATGGCACTTAGAACCATATTTAGAATGGGACATAAAATTTGAATTCATAAGCCCATTTACATTTTTTAGTCGTCAAAAAGTTTCAGAAAAGCATTCAACTCAGGTCCTTTACATGTAAGTCTTATGCCAGAGGACAATAGTCGAAAAGAGATTGAAATAAAGCCGTATGGGAATAAACAGTACATCCTCCACAGAAGAGAAACGGTTTTGAAAGATGCTTCTACAAAATTACAGTTCATTCCGCAAATGAAATTAGGAGACACGTTCACAATGATATTTGAAATTTCTGTCTTAAAAGATGTGAAGAGGGATGGGGTTGTGGGTGTTAGTGACGTCCTTCTAAAAGGAATTCTAATTAGCTGGCAAAACTTAGACGTTGACAGTCTTAAAGTTACTGTCGTCGTTCTTAACAATGGTGAGGATATTAAGGTCATAACAACAAGCAACAAAATCAATATTAGTCTAAATAGAAACAATCTTACAGAACTAAATTGGATTAATCTTACACATTTAGGCCTTATAGGATTTATTATACTGAACAAGTTTTAACAGAGGGCATGATAAAAACAATAACTGGATTAGATTAAGTTTGTTATAAAACTATGGAGCAGTTAAACTTTATGACAAAAACCCCTCATTGTTCATTAATTTGTGGACAAACTGGTTGTGGAAAACAATATTTATCCTCGACCTGTTACAAACAGTTTATCGTTATAATTTTGATCATATTGTGATTTTCTGTCCAACACTTAAATGGAACAAAGCATATCATGATAGAAGGTTTATATGGATAGATGATAACATATTTTTAGTTGATCCCAGCAATAAACTGAGTGAATGTTTAGAACGCTTTTTTATATTGTTTGAGGGAACGCAGACACTATTTATTATAGATGACTGTTCAGCAGAAAGAGACATAGTTAAAAAGAGAAAACACTTTGTCGAAACTAGCTTTCAGTGGAAGACATGCTGGGATAAGTGTGTGGATTTTATGCCAAAAATATAACTCAGTTTTAAAAGACTTTAGAGAACAGTTAAAGACTGTAGTTTTATTTCACATGAAAGACAGAGATGCATTTGATGAATGTTTGCGTGAAAATGATGTTATTGAAAACGATCAAGAAAAACATAGGATTAAACAAAAATTAAAATCTGAAAAGTTTAGTAAATTAGTATTGAAAACGGATAATCCTACACAGTATGTTTGTTTGTAGATAATCGTTATTTTTTGGTTATTGAAGTCTTACTTGTCAGAGAACTATAAAATGCCAATCCTAGGTCACTTTCGCCCGAAAACTGGTTGAGGGCGAAAGTGAGTTAGGATTGGCATTTTATAGTTCTCTGCAGCAGCTTTGAAGAATGTAGGAGAAACAGTGACTGACAGTTTATTGATCGCCATGGTCTTGAAAGGTTTACCAAACAGCTATCAATCTTTTGTCGCTGTTGTCACTCAAAGTGAAAAGAAACAAACTTTTGTTAAGTTCAAAACTTCATTACGTAGTTTTGAAGAAACTGAACGGTCAAGGTCATCTACAGTGAAGACTCAATTTTGAAGTCAGTGCAGGGTCAGACTCCTCATCATTCTTCCAACTCTGGTGAAGCAGCAAAAGGTCCCATTTGCTACAACTGTCAACTGGTCGGCCACATTGCAAAGGACTGCAAGAAGCCAAAGAAGAAACTGTGGTGTAGCATTTGTCGCAAGAACAACCACACCAACAAGACTTGTCGACGCAACAAAAGATCTTCAGACAAGGTCAATGAAGTTGGTGATTCCTGCTGTGAAAATGGTGAACATTCTTTTGCATTTGGAGCAAGCACACTGATGGCAAGACTTTGGGGAGAGGAAGCACATTGCTGGTGGATTGTGGAGCAACACGCATATCATCAACGTTAACAAAGTTCAGCAAATTTGACGCCAGTTTTGAACCTGAAAAACATTTCATTGAACTGGCAAACGGAGAGAGAAGTAATAACATTGCACTGAAAGAGGAGAAGTGAATTTTATGATTATGGACACTAGTGGCAGATGTGTTAAAGCATGTTTGAAAAACGCATTATTTGTCCCTACATTTCCACAAAACATTTTCTCAGTACAGGCAGCAACTGAAAGAGGGGGTAGTGTTCATTTCAAACCAGACAGTGCAGAACTTGTGTATAAAGATGGTACCAAGTTTAACATAGAAAAGCATGGAAAACTGTACTACTTACATACGTGTGACCTGGACAATAGTCAGACGAATGACAGTGTGAATTATGTAAGTGATCTGAAAGGCTGGCATGAGATTTT
>JAFLJL010001810.1:0-10000 GCA_018398815.1 Conus ventricosus | reverse complement strand
CATCGATCACTTCTAGCACCATGGAGTGCGTCCACACCCCTGCCCCTGTCAAGTCTACTGGGAGCACCCTGTCGCACTAGGTGCTCCGAGCCGGGTCGGTTCTCGCAGGGAGTCGCTCAAAGCCGACACCCTCGACTCACAAGCAGGCAGTGAAGAGCGCGTCCCGGGGGGGGGGGGGGGGGGGGGGGGGGGGAAACGTAGCGCTGTTACTGGAGGTCCTGGACGGGGGTCAGGGCCGGCCAGTCAAGACGGCGGGCTCCTCCACCAGTCCGCGGTCCCGACCAGAACGTGGCCTCGACCAGCGCGTGGCACCATCCAGTCCGTGGTCCCAGCCAGAGCGTGGCCTCAACCAGCACGTGGCACCATCCAGTCCGTGGTCTCAGCCAGAGCGTGGCCTCAACCAGCACGTGGCACCATCCAGTCCGTGGTCTCAGCCAGAGCGTGGCCTCAACCAGCACGTGGCACCATCCAGTCCGTGGTCTCAGCCAGAGCGTGGCCTCAACCAGCACGTGGCATCATCCAGTCCGTGGTCTCAGCCAGAGCGTGGCCTCAACCCGCACGTGGCACCATCCAGTCCAGACTCCGGGTGAAGCCCCGGGAGGGGGGTTGGGGAACGTAGCTGGGAGGAGAGAAGAAAGGGAGGGAAGGAAGAAGGAAGGAGGAAGGAAGAAGGGTACTGGAACCCCGCCATCAGTACAGTCTGACCCATGCTGTCAAATCTTAACAGCCACTCGCATGATGGGCGAGGGGAAGTCTATTAAATGCACCAATAATCCCAGCGAACCAGGAATGTTTACTAGGGTCTTCTCACACGATGCAGGTAAAAGACTGCATTAAATCAACAGGTTATAAAACAAATATGAATTATCTTCACCCTTCTCTCACATTTAACATTCACCTTTCTTAGGGAATAACCAACACAGCGACCATCGCTTTATACCTGCCACCACATTTGCAAATAACAAATTTCCAAGCACGCATCCAAACGACTAATCATACGTACGCACGCTCGCGAACATAAAACTCGTTCTCCTTGCACACACAAACAGACGGTGGCCGAAGAATGTGAGACCGGCAATTGTGACAGGGGCGGACGAGCGAGACCAAGCAAGTTCCAACCCTGAATCACCAGGTTCTCTCCCATCCCCACCGACTACCGCATCACAGATGCATAAACAGGAGAAAGAATTTTGGAAATAATTTTGAAGGGCCAGGTTAAAGATCGAATTAACCAGAGAAAAGGTCTCACACAATATTTCTCTTACAATTTCGAAAACAAAAGAAAATTGCGCAAAAGAGAAGACTAAGCCGGCTAACAAGAAAAAACAACAACAAATAAACCACGAAACTGATGCTTACCAGCTACCCGTGGGTGACCCGAGTGGTGGGTCAAACGACTCTCTCTGCCCTCTGTCCAGTCGAGAGGACAGCAGCGCAGATGCGGAAAAAGATGAAGTGATGTGATGTCCCTCCCTACGGGCCGACCGTAGGGATGAAGGTACCGACCGTACCTTCGACGAAGAGGTGTAGAACCAAAAACAGAGCAGGCGCTCTCGGGGACATCTTCCGCTCGAGTGAAGAGCTAACCTCCCCCAGCAATGGCGGCCAACATGCCATGCTGCGTCACAGAGTGAGCATACTTCAAACTAAAAGAAATGAAGCACGTGCGACAGGTAAAAAGACAGGCGAGAGGCCGATAGACAGCAAGTTCGAGAGAAAGGTACCAGCCACCCGTGAACCTACAGGATGAATAGCACGGGCAGTGGAATTAGAGAGAGAGAGAGAGAGAAAGCAAACCGAAGTTGAGCTGAACTACACCAAGGTGCAACCGCACCACAAGCCACACTAAGGGACGGATACACGACAACAGCAACGACAATAAATAAATAAGTAATTCCGCCACCCTAGGTGGGTTCGAACGTCGTAGGCCTCGCGACAAACTCGTGACAAACCCCCCTTCTAAAAGCATCTGTTTCTCTGAGATACAGTGCTCCTTTGAACATTGACGCATGTGCAAATTCACAACGATGGGACCGAACCCAACTCTCTGTGATCGACAGAGGACGATAAATCCAATACAAACATTCTACGATAGAATCACACCGAGAAATACATAATACTACATTTATCAAACAACTAAGCAAACCTTCCAACAATGAAAATAACACCTCCGAACCATTGGTGATTCACTACCGTTAACATCACTGAAGTGAAAACTGTCACTACACCTGATACAGAGACAAAAAGGGGATATAACCCTGGTTGAGGGGAAGTGTCCCTCTGACTGATTTTCCAATGTGCTGACTACGGAGCTCGGCTAAGATAGTCAGCATCCGTATTACAGGAACCCTTGATATGACGGAAAGTGAACGCATGACTCTGCAGTTCCACTGCCTAAACCATGAGTCGACGACGGACTGGCCGGATCCGGTCCAGGCACTGGAGAGGATGATACGCTCTCCAGTACAAACTTCCGCCGTACTTCTTCTTGGGCACGCCAGTGCGCGTCCAAATCTGCCGGCGAGCCTCACAACAGTAGGGGCATCGATAGTCCTAGGCGGGACAGCCTCTGGTATCGACTCGCAGATTCTACCACAACCAAATTGTAGCGTGACCGCGATCGGATGGTGGATTAATGGGTCCCACCAAGTCGACCCCAACCTTGCTGAATGGCTCCCCAACCAGTGGCACTGACCCTAAGGAACACGCTTCAAGCGACCCTTAGGCGTTGTCCGTTGGAAGACATCGCAACTGCGGCAGTACTGCCTAACCTGAGAATTCATCCCCGGCCAAAAGAAGTCCTGTCTTACTCGCTCGAGAGTTCGTTTTGAGCCCATAATGACCTGCCATAGGTGAATCATGGGCCTGCCGGAGAACAGATCTCTCAAGCTTTGGGAACGACAAGCTGCTTGGCCACACGATCTGCCTGAGTGAAAACCCTAAAGAGGATCCCCTTGTGGAGCTTGAAGCTCACCTTGGCGTGCCGGGCAGACTGAGCGGGACGATCTACCAGTTGTCGCAGGCGTTGGACATCCAGTCACTGGCCTGAAGACGATGATGGAAGCGGGTCGGCCTTTGCAAGAACCTCGTCAGAGATCGGCTGAAGAACGGGACGCAATTCCTGTTCCTGCTTCTTAGCTTTGTCGCGTGTGGTAACTCCCACACACGCCTGTACGGCAGATCCGTTGACACGGACTGACTGCGTCCGTCTGCGAAAGTGATGGTAATCCTATGATAAGGAATACAGAGGTCGCTCCACCGCGATGGCCCATACTTCGCCACAGAAGTAGGGGGTGAGATAGAAATGAGTACTGAAGGACGGTTGGCGGTAAAACCGCCTCCAACCCGCACACATCATAACTAGCGCCCCGCCGGGCCTTTGGGGAAACCAATCCTTATCCACAAAGATCGTTGATGCTCCCGAATCCCTGATGGTGTCGACCAAGGAAGAACCAACAACAGAAAGAAACACCGGGCACTTGGTACCACCGGAAGCGGGGATGGAACCCACGTTAGCCGAGGCACGAGGACGCTGGAAAGGACTAGCTCCATGACTGCCGGCGGCTTTAGGACAATCTTTCCTAATGTGGCCGGGACGACCACAAAGAAAACAAAATCGGGGTGCTGAGGGCCCCGATGAACTGCCTGCCTTGTTCGACTCGCTAGCAGTCGTCGGCGCCTTATTGCCGCTAAATCCTGTGGAGGGCTTCCTGTCCGTATCTGGGCGATGCCCATAAGCTCTACGAGCTTCAGCAAACACCTCAGCGGTATGAATCGCCGCCGCGAAATCCTGAGGTGCTGTCTCGCCTATACGAATCCTCAACTCTGGGGACACAGTGTTGGTGAGCTGTTCAATGAGGATCAGATCCTCCAGCTCCAACTTAGCCAACTGACGCCAGTACCCTAGCGTTTTGCGCAGCCTATCACCAAACTGCACGAAGGTCTCGTCATTATTCTTCTTCATGGACCTGAACTTCCTCCTGTACGTCTCTGGGGTAAGGTGGAAACGCTTACGCAGAGCCAACTGCATGTCTGCATAAGACGCGCCTTCATTTAGAGTGAGCACACACTCCCTTGCAGTACCAAACAACCCAGAAAACAGGTGCATAGCCTTTTGTTCCTCAGACAATTGGTATGAACTAGCAACTTTGTCAAAATGCTCTAAGAACATATCAATGTCCTCACTGGGTCTGAACTCTGGAAGCTTTAACTTTGGGCCTCTAACTCTATCACCTGCCTGTCGATCAGCCCCCTGACTTACAGATGCGGGAGCCCACGAGAGAAGTTTGTTCCATCTCTTCCCTACGGAGCCTTGCCTCTTCCCTACGCAGGGCTTCCTGCCTGACAACCTCCTCTCTACGTAGGGCTTCCTGCCTAGCAGCCTCTTCTCTACGTAGGCTTCCTGCCTAGCAGCCTCTTCACTACGCTGCTGCTCCAGAAACATAAGGACAGAGGTGATGTCCTGGGCGGGGTTCACCACTCCTGACACGGGAGGATGACCCGATTGACCCTCCCTTGGGTCTCGACTTTCCCATAAGGAAAGTCTTCTGGGGCATGCTCCTTACGAGGGGAAGCCTGGAGAGGAGAAGGTTTCGGTCTCTGCGACCCAACAGAAGCCCACAGTTGCTTCGCTATGCTCTGACGCTTCCGAGCGGAAGTGCCAGTCGGGGTCTCGACAGGAAGACCCCCAGCGAAGAGGTAGTAAAAGTACTCACTGGACTACCTGCTACAGCCCCGGAATGGGTAAAATTTACCGTAGTCGAAGTACGGGTATAATAGTGGGGACTACAGTAACTTTTTAAATTACCCTTCTTCTTCAAACCGCAGCGTCGCCATACCCCCCCAAGCGCCGGGAACTCGCCATGACAAAAATTTCCCCAAAGGGTTTTAAAAATGCGGGGGGAAATAAAAATTCCCACTGAAAAAAAAAAAAATATTTTGGGGCTTTGTATATGTTTGTATGTGGTGGGGTGGTGTGTGCGGACAAGTTCCGGCTGTCCCACTCGGGGCAAACCCCGGCTCTACAACACGAGCAAATTGCGGGGGGGCTCCCAAAAAAAAAAAAAAAAAAAAAAACTACGTCCGGCTGCCCCCACTCTGGCAACACCGCGCTCCACAGCACGAGCAACAGTGCGGTGGGCTGGCCGAAAAAAAAAACAAAAAAAAACAAACAAACTGGCAGACGGAATCTGGAGAGAGGAAAAAAAAAGAGACACTAACCCCCCGATAAAACCCCCTGTAATAAATAACCCGGTAGAAAAAAAACAAAAACTGGCTAAATCCCAAAACAGGAATGGCAGACTGGGGGCAACAAAAAGGCAAGACTTACGGCCTACCTGCGTGAGGTACCCGGCGGAAGGAGGTCTGGACGCGGTCGACTCCCCTCGGTCTCACCTCGACTCCCGAGCCACACCGGATGTTCCCTCAGGCCACAAAAAAACTCCCTTCACGCTAGAGTCACCCAGCCAACCACCCACGAACAAACACGACAAACTGACTAAACAATATACCAAACAGACAGAACTAAACAGGTACTCTGCGAAACGAGAGAGAGACACCCCAAGCCCTTCACATCCCGGACGAGCCCCCACAATTGTCACGACCACCCCTGGAGGTCTCCCCTACAGGATGGGGCTAGGTGGGGTGAAGGGAGTGACTGACCTCACACGCCCCGCAAGAACCACCAATAAAAATTACGTAAAACACCCCATTTATTCACACACACACAATAATAAATAAGCTTTCCCCCAACAAAACACAACATCAAATCACAATAAAGCTTTTCCAACGCACACAACATGCACAATCACAATCAAGCACTCCAACCACTACAACATGCACGATTAAAATAAACATTTCACCATACGACGAACACATCACAATTACAGCATTTCAGCACGTATGACATATACACAATTATAAAGAAACATTTCCAGCATCGATCATTCTAGCACCATGGAGTGCGTCCACACCCCTGCCCCTGTCAAGTCTACTGGAGCACCCTGTCGCCTAGGTGCCCGACCGGGTCGGTTCTCGCAGGGAGTCGCTCAAAGCGACACCCTCGACCACAAGCAGGCAGTGAAGAGCGCGTCCCGGGGGGGGGAAAACGTAGCGCTGTTACTGGAGGTCCTGGAGGGGGGTCAGGGCCGGCCAGTCAAGACGGCGGGCTCCTCCACCATCCGCGGTCCCGACCAGAACGGGCCTCGACCAGCGCGTGGGGACCATCCAGTCCGTGGTCCCAGCCAGAGCGTGGCCTCAACCAGCACGGGCACCATCCAGTCCGTGGGCCCGCCAGAGCGTGCCTCAAACCTCACGCACCATCCAGTCCGTGGTCTCAGCCAGAAACGTGGCCTCAACCAGCACGTGGCACCATCCAGTCCCCTGGTCTCAGCCAGAGCGTGGCCTCAACCACACGTTTGGGATCATCCGTCCGTGGTCTCAGCCAGAGCGTGGCCTCAACCCGCACGTGGCACCATCCAGTCCAACTCCGGGTGAAGCCCCCCGGGGGGGGGTTGGGGAACGTAGCTGGGAGGAGAGAAGAAAGGGAGGGAAGGAAAAAGGAAGGAGGGAAAGGAAGAAGGGGACTGGAACCCGCCGTCAGTACAGTCGACCATGCTGTCAAATCTTAACAGCCACTCGCATGATGGGCGAGGGGAAGTCTATTAAATGCACCAATAATCCCCGCGAACCCGGAAGTTTACTAGGGTCTTCTCCACGATGCAGGTAAAAGACTGCATTAAATCAACAGGTTATAAAAAAATATGAATTATCTTCACCCTTCTCTCACATTTAACATTCACCTTTCTTAGGGAATAACCAACACAGCGACCATCGCTTTATACCTGCCACCACATTTGCAAATAACAAATTTCCAAGCACGCATCCAAACGACTAATCATGCGTACGCACGCTCGCGAACATAAAACTCGTTCTCCTTGCACACACAAACAGACGGTGGCCCGAAGAATGTGAGACCGGCAATTGTGACAGGGCGGACGAGCGAGACCAAGCAAGTTCCAACCCTGAATCCACCAGGTTCTCTCCCATCCCCACCGACTACCGCATCACAGATGCATAAACAGAGAAAGAATTTTGGAAATAATTTTGAAGGGCCAGGTTAAAGATCGAATTAACCAGAGAAAAGGTCTCACACAATATTTCTCTTACAATTTCGAAAACAAAAGAAAATTGCGCAAAAGAGAAGACTAGAGCCGCTAACAAGAAAAAACAACAACAAATAAACCACGAAACTGATGCTTACCAGCTACCCGTGGGTGACCCGAGTGGTGGGTCAAACGACTCCTCTGCCCTCTGTCCAGTCGAGAGGACAGCAGCGCAGATGCGGAAAAAGATGAAGTGATGTGATGTCCCTCCCTACGGGCCGACCGTAGGGATGAAGGTACCGACCGTACCTTCGACGAAGAGGTGTAGAACCAAAAACAGAGCAGGCGCTCTCAGGGACATCTTCCGCTCGAGTGAAGAGCTAACCTACCCCCAGCAATGGCGGCCAACATGCCATGCTGCGTCACAGAGTGAGCATACTTCAAACTAAAAGAAATGAAGCACGTGCGACAGGTAAAAAGACAGGCGAGAGGCCGATAGACAGCAAGTTCGAGAGAAAGGTACCAGCCACCCGTGAACCTACAGGATGAATAGCACGGGCAGTGGAATTAGAGAGAGAGAGAGAGAGAGAGAAAGCAAACCGAAGTTGAGCTGAACTACACCAAGGTGCAACCGCACCACAAGCCACACTAAGGGACGGATACACGACAACAGCAACGACAATAAATAAATAAGTAATTCCGCCACCCTAGGTGGGTCGAACGTCGTAGGCCTCGCGACAAACTCGTGACACCGAAAATAAATAACGGGCCAAAAATAAATTTTTATGGAAAATTTATTTACCAAATCAATAAAAAGTGTAAAATCAAAAACCCGGTTGTAACGATTCACGTTTTTTTGCCCTGGTATTGAATCGGGCTATGATCAAAAATTTTGATGAAAATCGATTTTCGGCGAAAGTGAATTTTTTGCCACACTTCCCCAACTCTCTCTCTTCTCTCCCTCTTTTCTCTCTCTCCCTCCCCTTTCCTCTCTCTCTCTCTCTTTCCCAAATTTAAAGTTCACAGATGTCACCCAAAGCCGCCGTGGCAAAAGTGATTAGGCGGGGACCCCGGCTGGAGGTGCTTCAAAAATCCCCCCCCCCCCCCCATGTGGGTTTTCTGCCCCGCCCGCTCCAACCCAGAGTTGAGTTTCGGGGACTCATTTGGGGAAACGGGGACCACACATTGAGTTCACCCACTTAAGGATCGTTTCTGGAGTGTTCCTAAAATTTTTCCTGAAAAACCGCGGGTTTGCCGTATCTCTCGGGCCTTTTTACCCAGGATTTTTTATGAAAGGAAGCGTTGAGTACACCCCTTTTCATGTATTCAACCAAAAGGAAATCCGAAAGCACTCTTAATACCCTCTTTTTCCATCGATCAGCATAAAAAAATCTCAAATTCGGGGCCCCTTTCATGCCCGCTCTCAGGGTGACCCTTTTCTGTCCTCTCCCGTCTGGGCCCTTTGGGTTTGGGTTTCCCGTGGGGGGTCCCCGGGTTCGGCGAGTCCGGGGGGCTGTCGTTGCGGACGTGTGGGCCCCCCGGGGGGGGGGGGGGGGGGGGGGGGGGGGGGGGGGGGGGGGGGGGAGCTACTCACCCGGGCTCCGCGTTTTTAAAGCAATTATTGTGTCGAGGTGGTGCCCCTGCGTATTTGATAAACCCAGGCGCCACGAACACCACCGAAGTGACTCGGGGCGGGCCCGGTCTTTTCTGGTGGGTTGCCTCTTTAGACTTTACAGTGCTCCCTGTGGGTGCCGGGGCCGTGCGTGGCGGGGCCGACCCGGGGGGTGGCTGTGGACGGGGGTCGGAAAAAGCGGCGTGGGTGCACTGCCTCTGGGGCGAGAGGTTGGGACAGCAAAAAAAAAAAAAAAAAAAAATGTCACAGATGTCTAAATTTAAAAATAATGCCTATGTTTTTTTTTGTTTTTTTTGTTTGTTTTTTTTTGTTTTTTTGTTTTGTTTTTTTTGTTTTGTTTTTGTTGCTCCTATAAATTTTAGAAATCCCGAAAAATATTGGGAAGAGAGAGAAAGAGAGAGAGAGAGAGGGGAGAAGAGGAGAGAGAGAAGAGAGAAGGGGGGTCTTTGCTTAGTCCCTGTGCAATTACACTAGTATTTTAAACCTCAAATTGTTTTGGCACTACGAAAGTAACGAAAAGTAGCTAAAAAGCGCGCCCCCTGTCCTAATGGACATTTTTTTTTAGCTCTATATAGATGGCAAAAAAGGGGAAAAAAAGCTCGAAGGGTGACGCGATCTCTATTGGCTACTTTTCCTTTTGCACTACTTGGGGAGAGCTCACATCTTCGGTGTTTTTTTTTATTTCTTTTTTTAGCACTAAAGGGGCAATAGGGGCCACCCTGATGAAATTTGAACTGCGCAATGGCAGCGCGATTTTTGTTTGGACAGCAAGCCCACTACCATCAATTTAAAAACCCATACTGTTTTGAGCCAACGCCTTTTGCCCACCTTTTTGAGAGAGAGAGAGAGAAGGGGGAGGAGAGAAGAGAGAGGGGAGAGAGAGAAAGAGAGAGAAAAGAAGAGAGAGAGAGGGAGGGAGGGGGGGGGAAGAGAGAAGAGAGAGAGAGAGAGAGAGAAGAGAGAGGAGAAGAGAGAGAGAGAAGGAGAGAATTCTAGATTACTCTTTCTGCTCTTGAATTCTGCTCCGCATCTTTCTGTCTCCGCTCTCTCCTCTCTCTCTCTTCCCCTTCTCTCTCTCTCTCTCTCTCTCTCTCTCTCTCTAAATTTTCGCTGTCTCTGTCTTTGTCTCTCTTAATTATATCTTCCCCTAATTCTCTCTCTCTCCTCCTCTCCCTCTCTCTCTCCTCCTCTCTCTTCCCTTTCGATTTTTGGGAATTTCAATTACCCTAATTTAAAACAACTCTGAACTCGGAACAAAGTTTTG
>JAFLJL010001809.1:5000-33571 GCA_018398815.1 Conus ventricosus | reverse complement strand
ATCACGTCCACTGGATGGAAGAGAGGTGGTGGTCTCATTTCCCCCCTAATGGCCACGTGCATCACGGTCATCATGATGGAGAGCTGTGGGTGGTCTATTTTCCCCTAAGGCCACGTGCATCACGTCAGTTGGAATGGAAGAGATGTGGTTGTCTATTTTACCCCTCCTGGCCACGTGCATCACGTCTTCCAAGATGGAAGAGTGTGTGGTCTATTTTTCCCCCTACAGGCCACCTGCATCCGTCCCATCAAGATGGAAGAGATTTGGTGGTCTATTTTACCCTAATGGCCACGTGCATCACGTCATCTGGACTGGCTGAGATGTCGGTGGTCTATTTTCCCCTAATGGCCACAGTGCATCACGTCCTCGGATGGAAGAGATGTGGTGGTCGATTTTCCCCTACCTAATGGCACGTGGCATCAAGTCTCAAGGAAGGGAGAGATGTAGGTATGGTCTATTTCCCCCTAATGGCCACGTGCATCACGTCTCTGGATGGAAGAGCTTTGGAGGTCTATTTCCCCCTTAATGGCCACGTGCAATCATCGTCATCAAGATGGAAGAGATGTGGTGTGGTCCGATTTCCCTCTAATGGCACGTGATCAAGTCATCAAGCTGAAGAGATGTGGTGGTCTTATTTTCCCTAATGGCCACATGCATCACGTCATCAAGATGAAGAGATGTGGTGGTCTATTTTCCCCCTAATGGCCACGTGCATTCACGTCTTCTGGATGGAAGAGTTGTGGTGGTCTATTTTCCCCTAATGGCCCGTGCATCACGTCTCTCAGATGGAAAGCGATATGGTGGTCTATTTTCCCCCTATGGGCACGTGCATCAAGTCTTTTGGATGGAAGAGATGTGGTGGTCTATGTTCCCCACTAATGGCCACCGTGCATCACCGTCACCAAGATGGAAGAGATGTGGTGGTTATTTTCCACCTAATGGCGACGTGCATCACGTCATCTGGATGGCAGAGATGTGGTGGTCTATTTTCCCTAATGGGCCAAGTGCTTCACGTCATCAAGATGGAAGAGATGTGGTGGTCTCTTTTTTCCCCTACTGGCGGGCCACGTGCATACAAGTCATCAGGCTGGAAGAGATGTGGAGGTTATTTTCCTTTAATGGCCACGTGGCATCACGTCATCTGGATGAAGAGATGGTGTGGTATATTTTCCCTCTAATGACACGTGCATCACATATTCAAGCATGGAGAGATGTGGTGGTCTATTTTCCCCTAATAGCACGAGTATCACGTCATAGGATGGAAGAGATGTGGTGGTCTTTTTCCCCTATGGCATACCCGTGCCTCAAGTCATCACGATGGAAGAGATGTGGTGGTCTATTTTCCCCTAATGGCCACGTGCCATCACGTCATCCAAGATGGAAGAGATGTGATGGTCTATTTTCCCTATATGGCCACCGTGCATCACGTCATCTGGATGGAACGATGTGGCGGTTATTTCCCCCCCTACTGGCCATGTGGCAATCACGTCATCAGGATGGAAGAGATGTGGTGGTTATTTTCCCACTAATGGCCACGTTGGATCACGTCTCAAGATGGAAGAGATTGTGGTGGTCTATTTCCCCCTAATGGGCCACGTGCATCACGTCATCAGGATGGAGAGACTGTGGTGGTCTATTTTCCCCTAATGGCCCAGTGCATTCCGTCATCAGGATGGAAGAGATGTGGTGGTCTATTTTCCCCCTAATGGCCACGTGCATCCCGTCATCATGTGGAAGTGATGTGGTGGTCTATTTTCCCCCTAAGGGCCACCGTGATACTCATTTGGTTGGAAGAGATGTGCGTGGTCTATTTTCCACCCTAATGGCCAAGTGCATCACGTCATCAAGATGGAGGAGATGTAGCTGGTGGTCTCTTTTTCCCCTTATGGGGGCCACGTGCATCCACGTCCATCAGGGATGGAAGAAGATGTGGTGTCTATTTTCCCCATAATGCCCACGGATACGTCATCAAGATGGCAGAGATGTGGTGGTTCATTTCCCCCTAATGGCCACGTGCATCACGTTCATTGGAAGGAAGAGAATGTGGTGGTCTATAATCCCCCTAATGGTCCCACGTGCATCACGTCATCAGATGGAAGAGCTGTGGAGGTTATATTCCCCTACTGGCCAACGTGCATCACGTCATCAGGATGGACAGAGATGTGGTGGTCTATTTTCCCGCTAAATGGCCACCGTGAATCACGTCATCAGGATGAAGCGATGTGGTAGGTCTATTTTCCCCCTAATGGCCACGGCATCACGTCATCAGGACTGGAAGTGATGTGGATGGTCTATATCCCCTAATGGCCACGTGCATCACGTCATCAAGATGACGAGATGTGGTGTTCTATTTACCCCCTAATGGGCCAGTGCATCACATTCATCAAGGATGGAAGAGATGTGGTGGTCTATTTTCCCCTATTGGCCCATGCATCAACGTCATCACAGATGGAAGAGATCGTGGTGGTCTATTTTCCCCCTAATGGCACGTGCATCACGTCATCTGATGAAGAGATGTGGTGGTCTATTTTCCCTTAATGGCACGTGCAGCACGTCATCAGATGAATAGATGTGGTGGTCTATTTACCCCCCTGATGGCCACGTGGCATCACCGTCATCAATTATGGACGAGTGTGGTTGTCTATTTTCCCCCTAATGGCCAGTGAACACGTCATTGGATGGAAGAGATGTGGATGTTCTATATCCCCCCCTAATGGCCACGTGCATCACGTCATCAGGATGGAGAGATGTGGTGGTCTATTTTCCCCCTAATGGCCACCGTGGATCACGTCAGTCAGGATGGGAAAAGAGATGGGGTGGTTATTTTTCCCCCTAATGGCCACGTGCATTCACGTCATCAGGATGGAGAGTTGTGGTGGTCTATTTTCCCCTAATGGCCACGTTGCATCCCGTCATCAGATGGCCCCCCCCCCCCAGAGATGTGGTGTCTATTTTTCACCATAATGGCCTCGTGATCACGTCATCTGGATGGATAGAGTTTGGTGGTCTATTTTCCCGTAATGGCCAGGTGCATCACGTCATTGGGTGGAGCGATGTGGGGATAAAAAGAGTCTCTATTTTCTCTAATGGCCACGTGCACCATGTTATCTGGATGGAAGAGCTTTGTTGGTGGTTCTTTTTTCCCCCTATTGGCCACGTGCATCCGTCAACAAGAAGGAACGAGCCTGAGATGTGGAGGTCAATTTTTCCCCCAAATGCCACGTGCATCCCGTTATCTGGATGCGAATGAGATGTGGGATGGTATTTTCCCCCTACTGACACGTGCTACTTCATCAAGATGGAAGAGATGTGGTGGTCTATTTTCCCCCTAATGGCCCGTAGCATCACTTCTTCTCGTATGGGAAGAGAGTGGTGGTCTTTTTTCCCCCTTACTGGCCACGTGCATCATCGTCATCAAGATGGAAGAGATGCGGGTGGTTCTCTTTTCCCCCTTATGGCACGTGCATCACGTCATCAGGAGGGAGGAAGAGATGATGGTGGTCTATTTTCCCCTAATGGCACGTGCATCACGTCATCAAGATGGAGAGATGTGGTGGTCTATTTCCTAATGGCCCCGTGCATCACGTCAGCCAGGATGGAAGAGAAGTGGTGAGTTCATTTTCCCCTACTGGCCACGTGATTCACGTCACTCAGATGGAGAGATGTGGTGAGGTCTATTTTTTTCCCCCCTATGGCCCACGTGCCATCAGTCATTTGGATGAAGAGATGTGGTGGTTATTTTCCCTAATGGCCCGTGAATCACCGTCATCAAGATGGAAGAGATGGGGTGGTCTTTTTCCCCCTAATGGCCACGTGATCACGTCATTCTGGATGGACGAGTGTGGTGGGTCTCATTTCCCCCTATGCCTCGTGCATCACGTCATCAGATGGAGAGATGTGGCTGGGTCTCATTTCCCCCCTAATGGCCACGTGCATCACGTCATCTGGTTTGGAGAGATGTGGATGGTCTATTTTCCCCTATGGCCACGTGCATCACGTCCATAAGCTTGGACGAGATGTGGATGTTCTATTTTTCCCCTAATGGGCCCCCACGTGCTCCACAGTCATCAGGATTTGGAAGCGATGTGGAGTGTCTATTCCCCCCTAATGGCCACGTGCATCACGTCTCAGGATGAAGAGGATGTGGTGGTCTAATTTTCCCCCTAATGGCCACCGTGCATCACGTCATTGGAGGGAGAGATGTTGTTTGGTGGTCTATTTTCCCCCTAATGGCACGTGCATCACGTCACCCCAGCTGGAAGATATGTGGTGGGTCTATTTTCCCCCTATTATGGCGACGTGCATCACGTATCAGGATGGAAGAGATGTGGTGGTCTATTTCCCCTAATGGCCACACGTGCTTCACGTCTCTAGATGGAAGAGATGTTGAGGTGGTCTATTTTTCCCCCTCATGGGCACCCGTGCATCCAAGTATCAGGATGGACGAGATGTGGAGGTTAATTTTTCCCCCTAATGGCCACGTGCATCACGTCATATGGATGGAAGAGATGTGGTGCGTCTATTTTCCTCCTAATGACCACGTGCTCACTCTCAAGATGGAAGAGATGTGGTGGTCTATTTTTCCCCCTAATAGCCTCGTGCATCACGTCATCAGGATGGAAGAGAAGTGGTGGTCTATTTTCCCCCTAATGGCAGTGCATCAAGTCATCAAGAGGAAAGAGATGTGGTGGTCTATTTTCCCCTAATGGCCACCGTGCTTTCACGTCATCAAGATGGGAAGATGATGTGTGATGGTCAATTTTCCCCCTAATGGCCACGTGCATCACGTATCTGGAGACAGAGATGTGGAGGTCATTTCCCCCCCTAATGGCCATGTGCATAACGTCTATCAGGATGGAAGAGCATGTGGTGGTCTATGTTCCACTAATGGCCACGTGGATCCACGTCCATTCCAAGATGCGAGATGGGTGTCATTTCCCCCCTCAATGGCACGTGCATCACGTCATCAGGATGGAAAGCGATGTGGTGGTCTATTTTCCCCCTATGGCCACGTGCCTCACGTCATCAGGATGGAAGGTGTGGTGGTCTAGTTTCCCACCTAAGGGCCACGTGCATCACGCCATCATGATGGAAGAGATGTGGTGGTCTATTTTCCCCTAATGGCCACGTGCATAACTTGTTCCTTGGATGGAAGAGATGTGGTGGTCTATTTGCCCCTAATGGCCACGTGCATTTCACGTTCATCAAGATGAAGAGGATGTGGTGGGTCTATTTTCCCCCTAATGGCCACGTGATCCACGTCATCAGGATGGAAGCTGATGGGGTGGTCTATATTCCCCTAATGGCCACGCGCATCACGTCATCATGATGGAGAGATGTGGTGGTCTCATATCCCCCTAATGGCCACGTTGCATCACGTCTTCTGGATGGAAGGATGTGGTTGGTCTATTTTCCCCTAATGGCCACGTGCCATCACGGCATCAAAGCTGGACGAGATGTGGTGGTCGACTACTTTTCCCCCCTAATGCCACGTGCATCACGTCATCAGGATGGAGAGATGTGGAGTTCTATTTTAACCCTAATGTCCCACGTGCTCACGTAATCGGATGGAAGTAGATGTGGTGGGTCTATTTTCCCCCCTCTAATGGCCACGTGCCAATACGTCCATCAAGATGGGAGAGATGTGGTGGTCTATTTTCCCTAATGGCACGTGCCTCACGTCATCAAGATGGAAGAGATTGTGGTTGTCTATTTTCCCCTAATTGCCACGTGCATCCATAATCAAGATGGAAGAGATGTGGGGTCTATTTTCCCCTAATGGCCACATGCCATCACGTCATCAAGATGGGAAGAGATGTGGTGGTCTATTTTTCCCCCTAATGGCCACGTGATCCACGTCATTGGATGGAAGAATGTGGTGGTCTATTTTCCCCCTAATGGCCCACGTGCATCACGCCCCCCCCCCCCCCCCCCCCCCCCCCCCTTCATCAAGATGGAAAAGATGTGGTGGTCTATTTTCCCCCTATGGCCAAGTGCTTCACGTCATAATGAAGGAAAGAGTATGAGGTGGTCTATTTTCCTTAATGGGCCACGTGCAATCACGGTCATTGGATGTAAGAGCAGTGGCGGTCTATTTACCCCTATTGGCCACGTGCTTCATCGTCATCTGGATGGAAGAGATGTGGTGGTCTATTTTCCCTAATGGACACGTGGATCAGTCATCTGGAATGGAAAGAGATGTGGTGGTCTATTTTCCCCCTACTGGCCACGTGGGATCACGTCATCAGGAGGAAGAGATGTGGTGGCTCTACTTTTCCCCCAATGGGCCCGTGCATCACGTTCATCAAGATGGAAGAGGATGTGGTGGTCTATTTCCCTCCTAATGGCCAACGTGCATCACGTCATCTGGATGGACGAGATGTGGTGGGTCTATTTTCCGTAAGGACAGGTGCATCACGTCTTCTGGGTGGATAGAGATGTGGGGATAAAACGAGCTCATTTTCTCTAATGCACACGTGCACCATGTCATCTGGATGGAAGAGATGTGGGTGGTCTTTTTTCCCCCCTATTGGCCACGTGCATCCCGTCAAAAGATGGAAGAGGATGTGGAGGTCTATTTTCCCCTAATGGCCCCGTGCCCTCACGTCATCTGGATGGAAGAGATGTGTGTGTGGTCTATTTTCCCCTAATGACCACGGTGCATCAATCATCAAGATGGAAGAGATGTGGTGGTCTATTTTCCCCTAATGCCCCAACGTGCATCACGTCATCAGGGATGGAAGAGAGATGTGGTGGTCTATTTTCCCTTAAAGGCCACGTGCATCACGTCATCAAGTAATGGGAAGAGCTGCTGGTGGTCCTATTTTCCCCCTAATTGGCCACGTGCATCACCGTCATCAGGATGGAAGAGCTGTGGTGGGTCTCTTTTCCCCCTAATGCCACGTGCATCACGTTCATCAAGATGGAGAGATGTGGTGGTCTATTTTCCCCCTTATTGGCCAAGTGCATAAGTCAGCCAAGGATGGACTGAGATGTGGTGGTCTATTTTCCCCCTATGGCAGTGCATCACAGTCCTCAAAGATGGATGAGATGTCGGTGGTTATTTTCCCATCTAATGGCCAGTGCTTCACGTCATTGGATGGAAGAGATGTGGTGGTCTATTTCCCCCTAAATGGCCACGTGCATCACTCATCAAGATGGAAGAGATGTGGTGGGTCTATTTTCCCCCCTCATGTCCACGTGCATCACGTCTCTGGATGGAAGAGATGATGGTGGTCTATGTTCCCCTAATGGCCACGTGCATCACGTCATCAAGATGGAAGAGATGTGGTGGTCTCATTTCCCCCTAATGGCCAGTGCTTCACGTCATATGGATGGAAGAGAGGTGGTGGTCTATTTTCCCCCCTAAGGCCACGTGCATCACCGTCCTATCAGATGGAAGAGATGTGGGTGGTCTATTTTTCCTAATGGCACGTGCATACGTCATCAGGGATGGAAGAGTGTGGATGTTATTTCCCCCCCCTAATGCCACGTGCATCACGTCACAGGATGGAAAGGCTGTGGTGGTTATTTTCCCCTAATGTCCACATGCATCACGTAATCACGATGGGAAGAGATGTGGTGGTTATTGTCCCCTATGGCGCCACGGCATCACGTCATCAAGCTAGAAGAGATGTGGGTGGTTCTATTTTCCCCCTATGGCCACGTGCATCACGTCATCAAGATGAAGAGATGTGGTGGTCTATTTCCCCTAATGGCTCACGTGCATCACGTCATCAAGATGGAGAGATGTGGTGGTCTATTTTCCCTAATGGCCACCGTGCATCACGTCATTTGGATGGAAGAGATGTGGTGGTCTATTTTCCCCCTTTGGGCCACGTGCATCACGTTTTCAGGATGGAAGCGATTTGGTGGTCTATTTTCCCACTAATGGCCACGTGCACACGTCATCTGGATTGAAGAGATGTGTGTGGTCTATTTTTCCCCTAATGGCCCGTGCCCATAGTCAACAAGTATGAAGAGATGTGGAGGGTCTATTTTCCCTAATGGACACGTGCCATCACGTCATCTGGATGGAAGATATGTGTGGTCTATTTTCCCCCTAATGACCACGTCATTCACATTCAAGAAGGAAGAGATGTGAGGTGACTATTTTCCCACTACCTGCCACGTGCATCACGTCATCAGGATGGAAGAGATGTGGTGGTCTATTTTCCCCTCATGCCCGTGCATAAATTCATCGATGGAAAGAGATTGTGCTTGGTCTATTTTCCCCTAATGGCCCACGTGCATTCACGTCATAGATGGAAGAGATGTGGTGGTCTATTTTCCCCTAAATGCCACGTGGCAATCACGTCATCAGATGGAAGAGATGTGAGTGGTCTATTTCCCCCGCCTATGGCCACGTGCATCACGTCATTTGGATGGAAGAGATGTGGTGGTCTATTTTCCCCCTAATTGCACGTGCATTCCAGTTTTATCAGGTGGAAGAGATGTGGTGGTCTCTTTTCCCACTACGGGCCACGTGCCATCACGTTCATCAGGATGGAAGAGATTGTTGTGGTCTATTTTCCCCCTAATGGCCAGTGCATCACGTCAACAAGATGAAAGAGCATGTGGAGGTCTATTTTCCCCCTAATGGCCACGTGCATCACGTCATCTGGATGGAAGAGATGTGTGTGGTCTATTGTCCCCCTAATGACACGTGCATCACATCATCAGAAGGAAGAGATGTGGTGGTCTCATTTTCCACTAATAGCCCGTGCATCCACGGTCCTCAGGTGAGAAGGATTGTGGTGGGTTCATATTTTACCCTAATGGCCACGTGCATCAAGTCATCACGATGGACGAGATGTGGTGGTCTATTTTCCCCTAATGGCCCGTGCTCACGTCATTCAGTTGGAAGAGATTGTGGTGGTCTATTTTTCCCTCTACATGGCCACGTGGCATCACGTCATCAAGATGGAAGAGATGTGGTGGTCTATTCCCCTAATGGCCACATGCATCACGTCATCAAGATGGAAGAGATGTGGTGGTCTATTTTCCCCTAATGGCCACGTTGATCACGTATCTGGATGGAAGAGATGGGTGGTCTATTTTCCACTAATGGCACGTGCATCACTTATCGGATGGAAGAGATGTTGGTGGTCTATGTTCCCCTAATCGGCCACGTGCATCACGTCATCTGGATGGAAGAGCTGTGGAGGTTATTTTCCCCCCTAATGGCATGTGAATCACGTCATCACGGATGGAAGTGATGTGGTGGTCTATTTTCCCACTAATGGCCCACGTGGATCACGTCATCAGTGGAAGGATGTGGTGGTCTATTTCCCCCTAATGCAGTGCATGGACGTCATCGGATGGAAGAGTGTGCCGTGGGTTTCTATTATTTTTTTTTTCCCCCTAGGCACGGTGCATCACGTCATCAGGAAGGAAGGAGATGTATGGTGGTCTATTTTCCCCCTAATGAGCCACGTGCATCACGTCATCAAGATGGGGAAGAGATGTGGTGGTCTATTTTCCCCCCTAAGGCCACGTGCATCACGTCATCATGATGGAAGAGATGTGGTGGTCTATTTTCCCCCTAATGGGCCCCGTGATCACGTTCATTTGGATGGAGTGAGATGTGGTGGTCTATTTTCCCCTAATGGCCACGTGCATCACGTTATCAGGATGGAAGAGTTGTGGTGTGGTCTTTTCCCCCTATGGGCACGAGTATCACGTCATCGGAGGAAGAGATGTGGTGGTCTATTTTACCACCTAATGGCCCCATGTACATCCGTCAACAAGATTGAAAAGCGATGTGGAGATCTATTTTCCCCTTAAATGGCCACGTGGCCTCACCGTCATTGGATGGAAGAGATGTGGAGCCCAGGTCTATTTTCCCCTAATGGGCCACGGGCATCACGTCATCTGGTGCGCAGACGGATGTGGTGGGTCTATTTTCCCACTAATGACCCACGTGTGCATCTCATCATCAAGATGGAAGAGCTGTGAGGATGCGTCCATTTTCCCCCTAATGGCCACGTGGATCACGTCATCAGGGCTGGGAAGAGATGTGGTGGTCTATTTTCCCCCTAACTGGCCATGTGCATCACGTCTCTCATGTGGAAGTGATGTGGTGGTCTATTTTTCCCCTAAATGGCCACGTGATCATCTCATTTTGGCTGGAAGAGATGTGGTGGTTATTTTCCCCTAATGGCCCAGTGCATCCGTCATCAGATGGAAGTGATGTGGTGGTCTATTTTTCCCCCTAATGGGCCACGGCATCACGTCATCAGGAGGAAGGATGTGGTTGGTCTATTTTCCCCTAATGGCCACGTGAATCATGTCATCAAGATGGGAAAGCGATGGGGGTGGTCTATTTTCCCCCTAAATGCCACGTGCATCACGTCATTGTGTATGGAAGAGATGTGGTGGTCTATTTTCCCCCTAATGGCCTCGGGCATCACGTCTTCAAGATGGAAGAGTTGTGGTGGTTTTCCTATTTTCCCTAATGGCCACGTTGTGTCTCACGTCATCAGGATGGAAGCGTTGTGGTGGTCTATTTTCCCCCTAATGGCCCGTGCTTTTACCGTCATCAAGATGGCAGAGATTGTGGTGGGTCTATTTTACCCCTAATGGCCCGTGCATTCACGTCATCCAGATGGAAGAGCTGTGGGTGGTCTATTTTCCCCCTTATGGCCACGTGGCATCCACATCCTCAAGATGGAAGAGATGTGGTGGTTCTATTTTCCCCTATGGCACATGCATCACGTCATCAAGATGGCAAGAGGATGTGGTGGTCTATTTTCCCCCTTGAGACCTCGTGCATTCACGTCATTCTGGATTGGAGAGATGTGGTGTCTATTTCCCCTAATGGCCACGTGCATCATGTCATCAGGATGGAAGCGATGTGGTGTCTATTTTCCCCCTAATGGCCACGTGGCATCACGTCCATCAAGAAGGAAGAGATTGGTGGTTATTTTCCCCCTAATGGCCCGGCATCACGTCATTGGATGGAAGAGATGTGGATGGTCTATTTCCCCCCTAATGGCCATGTGCATCAAGGCATCAGGATGGAAGAGACGTGGTGGTCTATTTCACTAATGGCCACCGTGGATCAGTCATCAAGATGGAAGAGATGTGGTGGTCTATTTTCCCCCTAATGGCCACGTTGCAACACGCAGCAGGATGGAGCGATGTGGTGGTCTTATTTTCCCCTAATGGCCAGTGCACTCATCGTCATCAGGATGGAAGAGATGTGATGGTCTATTTTCCCCCTAATGGCCACGTGCATCACGTCTCAAGATGGAAGAGATGTTGGAGGTCTATTTTCCCCCTAATGGGCACGTGCATCACGTCTTCAAGATGGAAAAAGAGATGTGGTGGTCTTCTTTCCCCCTAATGGACACGTGGCATCACCGTCATTTGGATGGAAGTGATTGTGGTGGGTCCTATTTTCCCCCTAATGGCCAGTGCATCACGTTATCAGGAGGAAGAGTTGTGGTGGTCTCTTTTCCCCTAATGGCCACGTGTATCCCGTCTTCCGGATGGAAGAGCTGTGGGTGGTTATTTTCCCCCTAATGGCCACGTGCATCACGTAACAAAGATGAAAGAGAGGTGGGAGATTTCTATTTTCCCCTAATGGCCACGTGCCTTCACGTTCATCTGGATGGAAGAGATGTGGGAAGTCATATTTTCCCCTACTGGCCCGTGGGCAATCACGTCATCTGGATGGAAGAGATGTGGTGTCCTATGTTCCCACTAATGACACGTGCATAACATCCTCAAGATGGAAGCGTGTGGTGGTCCATTTTCCCCTACATGGCCAGTGATCACGTCATTCAGGATGGAAGAGATTGAGGTGGTCTATTTTCCCCTAATGGCCACGTGCTTCACGTCATTCTGATGGAAGAGATTTGGGGTGGTCTATTCCCCCCTAATGGCACGTGCATCCGTCATTTAGATGGAAGGAGATGTGGTGGTCTATTTTCCCCCTAATGGCCCACGTGCATCACCTTCAACAAGATGGAAGAGATGTTGGTGGTCTATTTTCCCCCTAATGGCCACGTGCATCACGTCATCAGGATGGAAGTGCATGTCGGTGTCCTCGTTTCCCCCTATTGGCCTCGTGAATATGTCAATCCAAGATGGACGGAATGTGGGGTCTATTTTCCCTAATGGCCACGTGCATCACGTCATCTGGATGGAAGAGATGTGGTATCGGGTCTATTTTCCCCCTAATGGCCACGTGCAGCACGTCATCAAGATGGAAGAGAGATGTGGTGGGCTATTTTCCCCCACTGCACGTGGCATATCCCGTCATCTGGAATGGCGAGATGTGGTGGTCTATTTTCCCCCTAATGGCCACGTTGCATCAACGTCATCAAGATGGAAGAGATGTGGTGGTCTATTTTCCCCCTAATGGCCACGTGCATCACGTCATCAAGATGGAAGGAGATGTGGTGGTCTTTTTCCCCCTAATTGCCCCGTGCATCACATCTCAAGATGGAAGAGATGTGGTGGGCTACTTTTCCCCCTAATGGCCACATGGCATCACGTCATCAAGATGGAAGAGATGTGTGGTCTATTTTCCCCCTAAGGGCCCACGTGCATTACGTCATCTGGATGGAAGAGATGTGGTGGTATATTTCCCCTAATGGCACGTGCATCACGTCATCAGGATGGAAAAGATGTGGTTGGGTCTATTTTCCCCTATGGACCCCACGTGCATCACGTCATCAAGAGGAGAGATGTGGTGGTCTCACTGTTCCCCCTAATGGCCTCGTTGCATCACTTCATCTGGATGGAGCGATGTGGGAGGTCTATTTCCCCCTAATGGCCACGTGCATCACGTCATCAGGATGGCACAGAGATGTCTGGTGGTCTATTTTCCCCTAATGGCCGTGGATCACGTCCTCTGGATGGAAGAGATGTGGTGGTCTATTTTCCCCTAATGCCACGTTGGGCATCCACGTCATCAGGAGGGAACGAGATATGTGGTCTATTTTCCCCCTAATGGCCACGTGCTTCACGTCATCAAGATGAAGAGTGTGGTGGTCTATTTTCCCGAATGGCCACGTTCATCACGTATTTGGATGGAAGGAGATAGTGGGAGTTATTTTCCCCCTAATGGCCACGTACATCACTGTCTCATCCAAGCATGGAAAGAGTTGTGGTGGTCTATTTCCCCCCTATTGGCCACGTGATTTCGGTCATCAGGATGGAAGCGATTGTGGTGGTTCTATTTTCCCCCTACTGCCACGTGACTCCTGATTCATCAAGATGGAGAGATGTGGTGGTTCTATTTTCCCTAATGGCCAGTGCATCACGTCATGCTGGATGGAGAGATGTGGTGAGTCTATTTTTCCCCCTAATGGCCACGTGCATCACGTCATCAAGATGAGAGATGTGGTGGTCTAATTATCCCCTAATGGCCCACGTGAATCACGTCATCAGGATGGACGAGCTGTGGTGGTCTATTTTTCCCCTTATGGCCACTGTATCAACCGTCATCAATGATGGACAGAGATGTGGTGGTCTATTTTCCCCCCTAATGGCCACGCTGCATCACGGCCTCAAGATGGAAGAGCTTCGTGGTGTCTCTTTTCCCCTAATGGCCACGTGCATCACATCATCAGGTGTAAGAGATGTGGTGGTATATTTTCCCCCTAATGGCCACAAGATCACGTCCTTCAAGATGGAAGAGGATGAGGTGGTCATAATTTCCCCAATGGCACGTGCATCAACGTCCTCTGGATGAAGAGATGTGGTGGTCTATTTTCCCCCTAATGCCACGTGCATCATGTCATCAGGGGATGGAAGAGGATGTGGTGGTCTATTTGCCCCCTAAGGGCCACGTGAATCCACGTCATCAAGATGGAAGAGATGTGGTGGTCTATCTTCCCCCTAATGGCACCGGCATCCCGTTCATCTGGATGGAGGATTGTGGAGGTCTATTTCCCCCCCTATTGGCCATGTGCATCAAGTCATCAGGATGGACGAGATGTGGTGGTCTATTTTCCCAAAATGGCCACGTGGATCACGTCATCAAGATGGAAGGAGCTGTGGTGGTCTATTTTCCCCCTACTGGCCATGTGCCATCACGTCATCAGGATGGAAGAGAATGTGGTGGGTCTCTTTTCCCTACTGGCAGTGCATCACGTCATTCAGGATGGAAAGAGATGTGGTGGTCTATTTTCCCCCTAATGGCCCGTGCATCAGTCATCAAGATGGAAGAGATGTGGTGGTCTATTTTCCCCTAATGGCCCTACGTGCATCCCTTCATCACGATGGAAGAGGACTGTGGTGGTCTATTTTCCCCCTAATGGCCGTGCATCACGTCATATGGATGGAGAGATTGTGATGGTCTATTTCCCCCTAATGGCCACGTGCATACGTTATCAGGATTGGAAGAGAAGAGTGGTGGTCTATTTTCCCAAATGGCCGAGTATCACGTCATCAGGATGGAGAGTGATGTGGTGGTCTATTTTCCCCTAATGGCCACGTGCATCACGTCAACATGATTGGAAAGAGAAGTGGAGATCTATTTTCCCCTAATGGCACGTGCACACGTCATTCGGGATGAAGAGATGTGGAGGTCTATTTCCCCCTAATGGCCACGTGCAAAGTCATCTGGTGGAGAGTGTGGATGGTCTAATTTCCCACTAATGACACACGTGCATCACATCCATCAAGATGGAAGAGATTATGGTGGTCCATTTTTCCCCCTAATGGCCACGTGCATCACGTCCCATCGGGATGGAAGTGATTGGTCGGTCTAATTTCCCCCTAATGGCCACGTGCATCACGTATCATGATGGAAGAGATGTTGGTGGTCTCTTTACCCCTAATGGCACGTGCATCACGGTCATTTTGGATGGAACGAGATGTGGTTGGTCTATTTTTCCCCTAATGGCCTCGTGCATCACGTCATCAGATGGAAGCGATGTGGTGGTCTATTTTCCCCCTAATGGCACGTGCCATCACGTCATCACGGATGAAGAGATGTGGTGGTCGATTTTCCCCCTAATGGCCCCGTGAATCATGTCATCCAGATGGAAGAGATGTGGTGGTCTATTTTCCCCCTAATGGCACGTGCGATCCGTCTTCTGGATGAAGAGATGTGGGTGGTCTATTTTCCCCCTAATGGCCACGAGTTCTCGTCATCAAACGATGGAAGAGATGTGGTGGTCTATTTTCCCCTAATGGCCACACGTGCATCACGTCATTGAGACGCGGAGAGCTGTGGTGGTCTATTTTCCCCTAATGGCCACGTGATCACGTATCAAGATGGAGCGATGTGGTTGTCTATTTTACCACTAATGGCACGTGCAATCACGTCATCTAGATGGAAGATGCTGTGGTGGTACTATTTTCCTAATTGCCACGAGCATCACATTCCTCAAGATGGAAGAGATGTCGGTGGTTATTTTCCCCCTAATGGCCACAAGCATCTAGTCATTTCAAGATGGACGGATGTGGTGGTCTATTTTCCCCTACTGGCCACGTGCATCACGTCTCTCTGGATGGAAGAGACTGTGGTGGTTATTTTCCCCCTATGGCCACGTGCTCACGTCATCAGGATGGAAAAGATGTGGTGGGTTATTTTCCCCTAATAGCCACGTGCATCACGTCATCAAGATGGAAGAGATGTGCGTGGCCTCATTTTCCCCCTAATGGACACGTGCATTCACGTCATCTGGATGGACGAGATGGGGAGGTCTATTTCCCCCTAATGGCCACGTCGCTACTCATCAGGATGGAAGCGAGAGATGTGGTGGTCTATTTCCCCCTATGGCCACGTGGATCACGTTCTATCTGGATGGAAGGATGGGTGGTCTCAATTTTCCCCTAATGGCCACGTGCTTCACGTCATCAAGATGGAAGAGCATTGGTGGTCTATTTTCCACACTAATGGCCACGTGCACTCCAGTCCTTGGATGACGAGATTGTGGTGGTCTAATTTTCCCGTAAAGGCCAGGTGATCACGTCATCTGGGGGGAAAGATGTGGGGAATAAAAAAGAGCTATATTTTCTCCTAATTGTACACGCTGCACCCTGTCATCTGGATGGGAGAGATGTGGTGGTCTTTTTTCCCCCTATGGCCACGTGCATCACGGTCAACAAGATGGAAGAGATGTGGAGTCTATTTTCCCTAATGGCCACGTGCTTCCGTCATCTGGATGGAAGAGATGTGGTGGTCTATTTTCCCACTAATGCCACGAGCATCACATATCAAGATGGAAGAGATGTGGTTGTCTATATTTACCCCTAATGCCGGCATCAAGTCAGATAGGCATGGAAGAGATGTGGTGGGTCTATTTTCCCCTACTGGCCACCGCGTGCATCACGTCATCCAAGATGGAAGGAGATGCGGGGTCTCTATTCCCCCTATGGCCCCACGTGCATCCGTCATAGGATGGATGAGTTGGTGGTGGTCTATTTTTCCCCCTAATGGGCCACGTGCATCACGTTCATCAAGATGGATGAGATGTGGTGGTCCTATTTTCCCCCTAATGGCCCCGTGATCCACCGGGTATCGGGATGGAAAGAGATGTGGTGGTCTATTTTTCCCCCCTAAAGGGCTCGTTGCATAACGTCATGAAGAATGAAGGAGATGTTGGTGGTCTTTTTTCCCCTAATCGGCCACGTGCATCACTTCATCAGGATGAAAGAGAAGTGGTGGTTATTTTCCCCTATGGCCACGTGCATCACGTCATCAGGGATGGAAGAGATGTGGAGGTCTATTTTCCCCCCTAATGGCCCACGTGCCGCCACGTCTTCAAGATGAAGAGATGTTGGTGGTTATTTTCCCCCTAATGGCCACGTGCATCCCAGTCCAACAAGAGGAAGAGATGTGATGGTCTTTTTTCCCCTAATGGCCACATGCATCACGGCATTTGGATGGTACGAGATGTGGTGGTCCTATTTTCCCCCTAAGGCCGTGCAACACGTCATCTGGTATGGGAAGAAGATGTGTGGTCTTATTTTCCCCCTAATGGCACGTTGCATCCGTCATCAGGAAGGGGAAAAGATGTGGTGGCTATTCTTCCCTAATGGCACGTGCATCACGTCTTCAAGATGACGAGATGTGGTTATTTATCTTTCCCCTAATGGCCACGAGCATCACGTAATTGGAATGGAAGAGGATGTGGAGGTCTATTTCCCCCCTCATGGCCACGTGCATCACGTCATCAGGATGGAAGAGATGGTGTGGTCTATTTTCCCCCCTAATGGCACGTGGATCACGTCATCTGGATGGAAGAGATGTGGTGGTCTATTTTCCCCCTACTGGCCAGTGCATCACGTCATCAGGAGGAAGAGATGTGGGTGGTCTATTTTCCCCTAAGGGCCACGTGCATCACGTCATCTGGGTTGGAGAGATGTGGGGGGATAAAAAAGAGCTCTATTTCTCCTAATGCACACGTGCACCATGTCATCAAGATGGGAGGATGTGGTCGGTCTTTTTTTTTCCCCCTATTGGCACGAGCCTGAACTCCACAGGGATGGCGGAGATGTGGGGGTACTTTTTTCCACCTATTGGCCACGTGGCACTCACGTCATCAGGATGGAGGCAGATGGTGACTGGGAAGGGGCGTGAAGGAAGAGTTTATTTGAAGAAAAGCTACAAGGAAGAATTACTTGATTAGAAAATCATGGCAATCCTGCTTGTGATAATGAGTCCCTGGGATACAAAAAAAAATCACATTTCTGCTCCACCCCTTGGCAAGCTGCCGCTGTGTTCAATAGGTTGCGCGCGTGTTGGGTGACGGGCACGCACATGACATTCCATGAAGTGGTCGAGGGACATCCATTGATCCCTGGCAGCAGCCATTGGTAATGGCCACCGGATAAGACACAACAGCAACCTCCACGTAGAGTTTACCATGGATGCACCAACCTATGTTTCAAGACGCAGAGACAGAACACACGGCGGAAGACGCACCATCAAAACATCTGCCGTGTGATCCGCCATCAAACAACTGCCGTGTGCATCCCCCCGTTCAGACAACTGCCGTGAGATCCCCCATCAGACAAAAACTGCCGTGTGTGCATACCCCCGCGTCACTCGTTGCTGTTCAGCTGACCCAGGTGAAAACAGACCAAATCCAGTGTCCCTCGGAGAGTGTCTGGGGTTACAGCCTTTCCGCTGTCAACAGGGACTGTCCTGTGGTCAGTGGGTCTTTCCTCACGGTCAGGTGTCAGGACTGGTCCTCTGGTCTGTGGGGTTTTCTCACGGTCAGTGTCAGGATCTGTCTGTGGTCAGTGAGGTCCATCCTCCCGGTCAGTGTCAGGGCTGTCCTGTGGTCAGTGAGGTCTTTCTCACGGTCAGTGATCAGGACTGTCGCTGTGGTCAGTGGGACTTCCTCAGGTCCGTTGTCTGGGCTGTCCCTGTGGTCAGTGGGATCTTTCCTCGCCGTCATTGACGCTTTCCCCACAGGCGGCCAATGAGCAGACAAAAAACAACCAACAACAACAACATAAATAACAAACCAAACCCCAAACCCAAAACCCAAACACAATATAACGAGCACTGACGATGCGGGGGCTGGCCCATCTCGGACCGACTTACTGGCATCAACCGCCGAACCAAGCAGCACGGAGCAATCCTGTACCACCCCTTTGGAAGTCTGCGCTGGTGTTGACATCGACAGCAGAAACACACAGGGCATAGAACGAGGCCAGACTGTGCCACTGACAGCGTTAGGCAGAGTTCTCAGTGAACAGATGATTGACAACAAAACCACCAGTTTAAGGCGAGTTCTCAGGGAACAGATGAATTGACAACAAACCACAGATAGGCAGGAGTTCTCCAGTGACAGAAACCGATGATTGACAACCAACCAGTTAGGCAAGTTATCAGTGCACAGAAGATGATTGATAACAAACCACAGTTAGGCAGAGTCTCAGTGAACAGAAGAATGATTGCCAACAAACCCGTTAGGTCAGAGTTCCTCGTGACAAAAGGAAAATGATTGGTAACCAAAGCACCTCAGTTAGGCAGAGTTTCAGTGACAGAAGATGATTGATAACAAAAGCACAGTTAGCAGACGTTCAGTGAACAGACGATGATTGACAACCACCACAGTTAGGGCACAGTCTCTAGTGAACGATGATTGACTCAAAACACCCGTTAGCAAGAGTTCTCAGGAACAGCAAGATGATTGACAACAAAAACCACAGTTAGAGTAGTTCTGAGTGAAAAGAATATGATTTGGTAAACAAAGCACAGTTAAGCAGAGTTCAAGTGACAGAAAATGATTGATAACAAACACAGTTAGCAGATTCTAACGGAACAGAAACTGAATTGATAACAAACCACAGTTGGCAGAGTTCTTAAGTGAAAAAGAAAATGATTGGTAACAAGCACAGTTAGGCAGAATTCTCAGTTGAACAGAAAATGATTGGTAACAAAGACCAGGTAGTTAGGCAGAGATCTAAGTGAAAAGAAAAAGATTGTAATAACCAACCACAGTTAGGCAGAGTTCTAAAGTGAACAAAAAATGATTGGTAAACAAAGCACGTTAGGCAGAGTTTAAGTGAACAGAAAATGAATTGGTAAACAAAGCACAGTTTCGGAGAGTTCTCAGTAGAACAGAAGAAGATCCATAACAGCCTGAGTGACCCCCCCCCCCCCCCTACATTTTTCCACCACCACCCCTCCCCAACCCTCCCCCCCTCTCCGCAACAATAAAAGGCAAAGAAAATTATGGCGTTTGTGTGGGGGAGTTGTGTGGATTGTGTTGTGTGTTGTTGTGGGGGAGGAGGGGGGTAGGAGCATTTTGCGAATTGGTGTGATTTCTTTTGAATAATTGTTTACTTGTTTATTAATTGTCTTTATTTCTTTTTTCTTTCTTTCTTTCGTTCTTCTTTCGTTCTTTCTTTCTTTTCAAACCTTTTATTAAATAATCTGTTTTGTTCTTATCTTTACCTTTTTGAGTTATTGATGCGCACGCGTGTTTGCGCGAGTGTGTGTATGTGTGTGTTGTGCGTGCATGCGTGTGATTGTGTGTGTGTGTGTGGGTGTCGTAGTGGTGTGCGTCGGAGCGTGCGTGCGTGCGTGCGGGCGTGCGTGAGTGGTGTGTGTGTGTGGTGACTATTCATTGTGTTTGGTGTTTCCAGCACAATAAACCAGCAACAGGCCGCACTGCGGGGCCTTAAACTGTTGTGTGGATGTGTCCGTTTTCATCAATCATCTTTTTTGTTTTTTCACAATTTCATATCTCATCTCGTCACAAAGGCCCTTTCAGGACAATCATCATGTAACAACAAAACTGTCGCTGTGAGGGGGAAACAAACACACATCTACACAACCAACACAGGACCCGCCCACTAAACAAACCAAACTATTACCACCCTCAGGGCAGATCACTTCTAATACCACAATGATAACTCTTCAGCATTCGGAGGAAATAACTCTCTTTCGTGTCGACGCACGCGCTCTGTTTAACAGCTCGCCTGGGTATTTTGAAGACAAAAGAGGGGGAATATGAGGACAGCTACCACATTCATCTGACTGACGGACAGACCGACAGACACTGCTGTGAGGACAGCATACCCATCATCGGACTGACGGGACAGACAGACAGACATGTCTGAACGCAAATTGATTGAATCCATGGTGGCAGTGTGTCTGTCCTGTAGGCTCGTCTCATGTTGGGAAATGAACAGGCTAGCATGTCTGTTAGCTCGTCTCCATGTTGGAAAGAACAGGCTAGCATGTTCTGTTCGCTCGCGCCATGTTGGAAAGAACAGGCTAGCATGTCCTGATAGCTCGTGCCATGTTGGAAAGAACAGGCTAGCATGTACTGTTAAGCTCGTCGCCATGTGACTGGATTGAACAGGTAGATGTTCTGTTAGCTCGTCGCCATGTTGGAATGAACAAGGTAGCATGTTCTCCATTGAGGTGAAAGAGGAGAGAAAAAAGTCGTTAGGGATTAACAGAAACTACAGACTGACGAATTGTCATAAGGGAAAACACAAACACACACACACACACACACACACACCCCTCACCACACACCCAACACACAACACACAATATGCTTTCCATAAACACGCGCACTCCCCGCAACATACCCAATCCAACCGCGCGCCCCATTGTGCGCCCACACACCAACACATACACAGACCGCGCGCGACGTGTGGTGCACACACACAACACAACACCCACCACACACACACCCCACACACACCACACACACCACAAACAAAACAGGCACGCGGGGTACTACACAACCACACACACACACACACACACACACACACACACACACACAGACAACAACACACAACACACACACCACACACACACACCACACACAGAGAACACACACACACCACCCCACCCACAACACACACACACACACACACACCCACACAACACACACCAGCGCGCAGCAGTGATCATGCACCACTAAAGAAACAAAATACAGAAAAGAAAAGAAAAGAAACAAAAAAAAGAAACCAGTACATGCCCCGTTCTGAATTTCCGTCTCGCCATGCGGTTTTTGGTGGCACGACCTCAAAAAGGAGAGAACCAAAGACCTGAACCTCCTGAAATACCAGACACAGGACCTGTCCCTCCTTGAAATACCAAGCAACGACTGGTCACCTCCTCCTTGAAATAACAAAACAAGACCCATTTCCCTTCTTGAAATACCCCCCAAACAAAGACTTTCGTACTTGGAAAATACCAAAAACAAGACCTTTTCCTCCTTGAAGTACCCAAACCCAAGACCTGTCGTACCTCTGGAATACCAACAAAGACCTTTCGTACCTTGGAATACCAAACAAGGACCTTTTTTTCTTTCATGAAATACCAAACCAAAGACCTTGCCTTCCATGAAATACCAGCACAAAGCCTTTCCTTTCCACTGAAATACAAACAAAGGAAATCGCATGTGTACAGACGAGCACCTCGTTTGTTACAGATGCTCCATCCGATTTTAATGTAAGATCACTAGTCATGCGTCGGTTAAAGATGCTCCATCGATTCCCTTAAAAGTAGACTCATTAGTTCTTCGTCTGTTGTTTAAGTGCTCTCGATCCTTAAAAAGTTAGCATCCATTAGTATTCGTCTTGTGTTATAGATGCTTTCTCCATCGATGCCCCCCCTTACCGTTAGATCCATTCGCCATCCGGAGAATAGTGTCTTCAACTTACTGAGCGATGGAATCCAGCTTGGTTATAGGTAACGCCTTCCATCCCTCTATTCGTCATTACGGGAACTTAGTGTCTGTCTCTTCACACTAACGACAGGAACAGTTGGTGATTAGTAACGCTTCCCACCAACATACCATGCATCTACGTACACGAGGGAATAATAAAAAAAAATCACACACCACAGCCAGTCCTATGATTTCACGCCGAACCAAGTAAACAGGCTCACAATACATATACATACATGTCCCCACACACCCCAATGTGCAGGCAGATGCAATGCGTCCAGGATCATGTCACACAAGCTCAAAGATCGCCCATGTAACAGACCCCAGACACCAGGCACAGACCCTCCCCCGACCACACACACCACACACAACACACCACACACACATAATGACCCAAACTGGGTGGGCAGCACTTTCAACAATTCACAAACGCAGGTCTAAGTCGGAAAACTACGGTTTTGTATCGTAATTTGCAAGCAAAGCACCTTCCCTCCACAAGATCGTCCAGACTCTTTCACGATCAAATTTTGTGATCAGGAAGAAAAAACCACCCACTATGCCTGTCCCAACAGCTCTGTCCGCTAGTTTACAAACAGGATCAGTGAAAGCTGTCATTCTTATCTACAACAAGATTTCTTCCTTCGGTCAATGGCAGAAAAAGATTCTTAATAAACAAGTTTGATTTGTGTGTCTGGGTTCAGGAGTATTCTTGTGTGCCTGCGTTCTTTTTCTATCCCCCCCCCCCCCCCCCCCCCCCCCCCCCCCCCCCCACCCCCCCCCCCCCCCCCCCCCCCCCCCCCCCCCCACCCCCCCCCCCCCCCCCCCCCCCCCCCCCCCCCCCCCCACGACCCTGATATTGTCATGTGAGTTGGCACTCCAACGCCGGCGACGCCTGCATTGGCCCTTTGCGGTCGGCTGGGGCTATAAACCAAATGATTACCTCTGTCAATGGTCTGAACGATCAGACTTACTTTTCCTCACCCCTTCCAATAGAGGTGAGCGGCCTGACCGCACGCATTCCGCTCGAGCCGTACGGTCACTGACCATACACAGTGAGATAAGATTTCATTGCTGAATGGTGGACTGATAGCCGGCGTGGCAGTTTTTGACACCTTATCGCTCCTGCTGGATCGCTGTCCTGGGCGCAGTGACCTACAGGAGACTGACCTTGGCACAGTACGTGGTGGAATGGGGCACGGTCTGTGAGCAATGGGTTAGAGAAGGCTATGGTCTATGTAGTAGGAGGTTATGGTCTTTTGTAGAGAGGCTATGGTTCTTATGTAGAACGGCTATGGTCTTATCATATGCTTCGCTTTTCGTAGGAGTCCATATAACTGTGTGTAGGCTTTTTTTTCCATCTTCTGAATGTTGGTTGTTGTCTGTTTATCTTGTTGCTATTTGCTAATGCCTCCACTGCTGATCAAAATGGCATAACATATAGCTTATGCTCCTTTCTCTCTCTCTCTCTCTCTGTTTCTCTCTCTTTCTTCTCTCTCTCTCTCGCTTTATTTACGATGTTATGTGGGGGGAAAAAGAAGAGCGCATAATGTATTGTCCCCCCCCGGCCCACGTGACGCGCTTAATTCGTAATTGCTAAGGTGGGTAGGAAAGTAAACAAACGACTTAAAAAGTCAGCTAAACCATCTTTTGTCCAAGAGAGAACGGAAAGAAAGCGTTAATGACCGATCCGTCGCCAGAACCCCCCTTCATGTCAACCCTATGTCCGCGTCACATCCCCACTCACCCCACTCCAAAACACATAGATCATACATTGACCAGACTCCGTTCTAGAAAAGAAGTTGACATAACCAACCAAGACGCACAGCTTGCTTATAGCTCAGATGGGATGGCTGCACGACATGTAGCTTGGTTATAGATCAGATGGGAATGGAGACCGACAATGTAAGCCTGGTTATAGATCAGCTGGAATGGCTGACAAGACCATGTTAGCTTGGTATAGATCCAGATGGGAATGGGCTGACTCGACATGTAGCTTGGTTATAGATCCATATGGGAATGGCAGACACGGCTTGTATCCTGGTTATAGATCAGATGGGAATGGCTGACACGACATATAGCTTGGTTTATAGATCAGATGGGAAGAATGCTGACCCGAATGTATCTGGTTATAGGATAGATGGGAATGACTGAACGACATGTTAGCATGGTCTATAGATTCGAGGGGACTGGCTGCCACGAATGTAGTTGATTTTATAGATCGATGGGAATGGGCTGCCACGATGTAGCTTGGTTATAGTTCAGCTGGGTATGGCTGAACGCATGTAGCTTGGTCAGGATGGGAATGGCTGACACGGACCCTGTCGCTTGGTCCGCTGGGAATGGCTGAACGACCAGTGTGGTGAACATATGGAGGGGAGTCAGGGGGCTATGGGCCATCTGTACAATACTTGCTCTGCTTCAGTTCCACCGAAATTTGTTTGTTATGGAGAGAGAGAGAGAGAGAGAGAGACGAGAGATGACGAGAGAGAAGAGAGAGCGAGCAGAGAGAGAAGAGTGAGTGTGTGGTTGCGCGCTGTGCGAGTGCGTGGTGATGTGCGCCTGTCGGGCCGCGTGTGTGTAACACGCACCACGCGGCGGGCATTTTTGTTTGCAGGTAAAGAGCCTGTGATGTGTTCTCACGTTCCTGTTTATATCAAGAGGTAGTTACGATGTGGCATTCCGACAGCTTACTAGCAACATCAGCTGGGGCTTCATTTTGAATGTCACCAGCATGAAGTGATCGGGCTTATCTAGTTTTGACACCAACTGAGGACCATAACGAGCATTGTACTGGCCCACCGGACCTGGTTACAGAGACACCGCTTGAGTATTAGTCATTGTTGTGTCCAGTCTTTTTTACATGTCCAACACAAACCCCCCCCCCCCCCCCCCCCCCCTCACCTCCTTCTCATCCACCCCTGTTAGTTAAGCAAACAAGTTGATTTCGTTCTCGCAGTCCTCGTCCCCATCAAGATAAAACCACATGGTGTTGTTGGGGCTCTTAATGGGTTCGGCAATGTACATGGATCGATTTGTTGATCGGAAATCTGTTCGGAGCTGATCAACATGTCGTCGGCTTCGCATTCAAAACTGTCTGAAGTGTATTCGATAGCAGTCGGGAAGATAGTGTTGGAAGTTGTACTGACCAGGGAGTACATCAAGGGCCACATAGGCAACAACGAAACCAATATCACGACTTCTACTTGAATAATGATTTAAGACTGAGATGGTCGCCCGCCACTAGATAAAGCTGGGGAAGGATACAACGTAAAAGTTAATGAGATGGTGTTACAGGGGAAAAGGTGATATAAGGGACAAAAACTGAATACCAAGAAACAAATATCAACAACAATCACAAGAACCCGACCCCCGACCGTCGACGATGATGATGATGATGATGATGATGATGATGAATGATGATGATGTGATGATGATGATAAGCAATCCAATGACTGATACATACATAATACATACATACATACATACATACATATTAATTCATACATACATTATACGTGGCATGCATGCATACATCATTCATTGATACATATCGTATATACATACATATCTATACAATACATACATGCGTGCATACCTACATGCATATTTACATTCATTCATACTAAAAATTTTAAAAACACCCCATATAGGGACAGGCGCGGAAAGGCAAACAGGACTAACAGACGTACAGGACGACAAACAGACAGATAGCAAATCAAAGCTGTCACCTGTCAGTGACACTCAGGCACAGTGGGGGGAAAACCACCAAGATGATCAGGACTGCATCACAGTAAGACAGACAGACGCCCCCCCCCCCCCCCCCATACCGACAGCACAGACCAGGTCAGACTGCATTGGGCTTTATTTATTCATCTGTCTCCATCCCTGCCTGGCCACACAACGCACACGCAGGTCACCATCCCCTAGAATGCGGAGGGACAGGGAGGGAAGGGGGGGGGGGGGGGTGGGTGGGGGGGGGGGGGGCGGTAGAGGAGAGAAATGGGTAGGGGTTGTTATGGCGCTATCTTACCATTCAGTGCTCAAAGAGATTGTACAAGCAGTCTGGGCTAGTACCAAGCCACAACGGCGAAAATCTGGACTCCAAAAGCACGCAACATTCTTCACGGCAGGAGGCGGCAATCATGGCAAGAAAACAGAGCATCCGGACATGCAGGCAGGAGTTCTGGGACGGGGCAGATGTGGGAGTTTCGCACTGCAGACCTCCAGATTGAAGAGTCACCCAGAGATCATCAGCGAGAGTGGAATGAGACCAGACCTAGTCGTCTACTTTCAGTCAGCAAAAGCAGCTGATCATGGACGCGCTCACGGTGCAAATGAGAAAGAAAGGAGGCCAGCTCCTAAATCTACAAGACTGAAAAAGTATGCTGATCCTGGCAATCAGCCTGAGGAGAGAAGGCAATCAGGTCAATGTCCTCACTGCAGAAATTGGCGCCAGGGGGTTTGTAGTAGGAACGGCTGCATACAGCTCATGAACACAGCTTCAGTTGCAGGGGAGGAAAAAACCAGAGGCCAGAAAGCAATGGCAAGGACCGCGGCCAGAGAGGAGTTCACGTGTGGATTGGTTCAAGGGGAACAAAAGTGAACTTCATAAGGCTAATTTCCTACAAATATCAGGTTTATCCTGTGGCTCAGTGGTTAGAGTGCGAGTCATAAGTGCGAGAATGAGCATGTCCCGAGGGTCATGGGGTCGAATCCCAGCCAGGCTCGTCCCAAAGATGGGGAAAAAAAGGGGCAGGCAGAGGGACATACGGACTCATGGATGGAAGAGATGTGGTGTCTATTTTCCCCCTAATGGCCACGTGCATCAGGCGTTCATCTCAAGATGGAAGAGATGTGGTTATCTATTTTCCCCCTAATGGCCACGTGCATCACGTCATCTGGATGGAAGAGATGTGGAGGTCTATTTCCCCTATGGCACGTGCATACGTCATAGGATGGAAGGATGTGTGGTTCTATTTCCCCTATGGCACGTGGATCACGTCATCTGGATGAAGAGATGTGGTGGTCATATTTCCCCCTAATGCCCGTGCATCACGTCATCAGGATGGAAGAGATGTGGTGGTCTATTTTCCCCCTAATGGCCACGTGCATCAGTCATTGGGTGGAAGAGATGTGGGGATAAAAAGAGCTCTATTTTCTCCTAAATGCACACGTGCACCATGTCATCAAGATGGAAGAGATGTGGTGGTCTTTTTTCCCCTATTGGCCACGTGCATGACGTCATCAGGATGGAGGAGATGTGGAGGTCTTTTTTCCCCTATTGGCCACGTGCATCACGTCATCAGGATGGAGGAGATGTGCTGGGGAAGGGTGCGTGAAGAAGAGTTTATTGAAGAAAGCTCAAGGAAAGAAATTATTGATTGAAAATCATGGCAATCCTGCTTGTGAAATGAGTCACTGTGATAAAAAAAAAAATCAACATTTCTGCTCCACCCTTGGAAGCCTGCGCTGTGTTCACATAGGTTGCGGGCACGCACATGACATTCCATGAAGTGGTCGAGGGACATCATTGCTCCCTGGCAGATGCCATTGTGTAATGGCCACCGGATAAGACACAACAGAACCTCACGCTAGTGTTTCCATGGATGCACCAACCTATGTTTCAAGACCGCAGAAACCACCGGCGGAAGACGCCACCATCAAACAACTGCCGTGTGCATCCCGCCATCAAACAACTGCCGTGTGCATCCCCCCGTCAGACAACTGCCGTGTGCATCCCCCATCAGACAACTGCCGTGTGCATCCCCAGCGTCACTCGTTGCTGTTCAGCTGACCGGTGAAACAGCACAACTCCAGAGTCCCCTGGAGAGTGTTCTGGGGTTACAGCCTTTCCCGCTGTCAACAGGACTGTCCCTGTGGTCAGTGGGTCTTTCCTCACGGTCAGTGTCAGGACTGTCCTCTGGTCAGTGGGTCTTTCCTCACGGTCAGTGTCAGGACTGTCTGTGGTCAGTGGGTCCTTCCTCACGGTCAGTGTCAGGGCTGTCCTGTGGTCAGTGGGTCTTTCCTCACGGTCAGTGTCAGGACTGTCGCTGTGGTCAGTGGGTCCTTCCTCACGGTCAGTGTCTGGGCTGTCCCGTGGTCAGTGGGTCTTTCCTCGCCGTCATTGACGCTTTCCCCACAGTCGGCCAAAGAGCAGACAAAAACAACAACAACAACAACATAACATAACAAACCAAACCAAACCAAACCCAAACAAAATATAACGAGCACCTGAAGATGCGGGCTGGATCTAGAGATGTACTGGCATCAACCGCCGAACCAAGCAGCCAGGAGCAATCCTGTACCACCCTTGGAAGTCTGCGCTGTGTTGACATAGACAGCAGAAACACACAGGGCATAGAACGAAGGACAGACTGTGCCACTGACAGCGTTAGGCAGAGTTCTCAGTGAACAGATGATTGACAACAAACCACAGTTAGGCAGAGTTCTCAGTGA
>JAFLJL010001808.1:0-32271 GCA_018398815.1 Conus ventricosus | reverse complement strand
CCCCTTTTATCATGATGGTCCAAGAGGACCCCTTTAAAAAAATTTTGAATTTGGGGCCTCCAAGATGGAAACCTCCTTTACATTGGTTCCCAAAAACCCCCGGGGAAAAACCTCCTTTATCATGAAAGGGGGAAATTTTTCTTTTAAGGGACCTCCTTTATCATATGGTCCAAGGACCTCCTTAATCAGATGGTCCAAGGGACCCCCCTTTATCATGATGGTCTAAGATGACCTCCTTTATCTAAATGTTCCAAGGGGACCCCTTTATCATGATGTTCCAAGAGACCCCCTTTACATATGGAAATCCCCCTTTAAGTTTTGGGGGGGACCCCTTTTCCTATTTAAAACCCCCTTTTTTTGGGAAGGACCCCTTTATGGAGGTTCAGAGGACCTCTTTATCATGATGGTTCCAAGAGGACCCCCTTTTTATGTTTCCAAAACCCCTTTACTGATGGTTCCAAGGGCCTTTTTGGGTTCCAAGAGGACCTCCTTTATCAAGATGTTCCATAGACCTCCTTATCATGTGGTTCCAAGACCCCTTTTCATGATGGTTCCAAGAGACTCCTTTATCATGAGTTCCAAGGACCTCCTTTATCATGATGGTTCCAAGAGGACCTCCTTATATGTTATGATTCATGGTTCCGGAGGCCCCCTTTTCATGGTTCCAAGGGACCTCCTTTATCATGATGGTTCTAAGGGGACCCCTTTTCATGATGGTTCCAAGAAGACCTCCTTTATCATGATGGTCTAAGGGGACTTCCTTTATCATGATGGTTCCAAGGGACCTCCTTTATCATGATGGTCTAAGGACCTCTTTTATGTTCCACCTTGGTTCCAGGGACCTCCTTATATCAAGAGATCCTTAATGATTTTTACATTACAATTAAAACATTATCATGATGGTTCAAGATGACCTCCTTTATCATGATGGTTCCATGGGACCTCCTTTATCATGATGGTTCCAGTGGACTTTCATTACATGAGGGTTCAAGGATCTCCTTTATCATGATGGTTCCAAGGGCCTCCTTTATCATGATGGTTCCAAGAGACCCCTTTTTCATGAATAGTTCCAAGAGGACCCCTCCTTTTCATATGGTCCAAGATCCTCCTTTATCATGATGGTTCAAGAGGACCTCCTTTATCAGATGGTTTCCAAGGGGACCTTTTATCATGATGGTTCCAAATGACCTCCTTATATATAATTTCCATGGGGACCTCCTTTATCATGATGGTTCCATGAGGCCTCCTTTATTCATGATGTTCCATGAGACCCATTATCTGATGATGGTCAAGGGACCTCCTTTATCATGATGGTTTAGGGACCTCCTTTATCATGATGGTTCCAAGATGACCTCCTTATCATGATGGTTAAGGGGACCTCCTTTATCATGATGTTCCAAGGGACCTCCTTTATCATGATGGTTCTAAGAGGACCTCCTTTATTGATGGTTCCAAGAGGACCTCCTTATCATGGTTTAAGGACCTCCTTTATCATGAGGTTCCAAGTGACCTCCTTTACCATGATGGTTCCAAGGGGACCTCCTTTATCATGATGGTTCCAAGGGACCTCCTTTATCTGATGGTTCCATGGGGACTCCTTATACATGATGGTTCGGGAACCCCTTTATCAGAGGTTCCATAGACCCCCTTTATCATGATGTTCCAAAACCTCCTTTATCATGATGGTCAAGGTGACCTCCTTTATCATGATGGTTCAAGAGGACCCCTTTATCATGATGGTTCCAAGAGGACCTCCTTTATCATGTGGTTCCAATGACCTCCTTTATCATGATGATTCATGGGCCTCCTTTATCATGATGGTTCCAAGAGGACCTCCTTTATCATGATGGTTCCAAGATGACCTCCTTTATCATGATGGTTCCATGAGGACCTCCTTTATCATGATGGTTCCAAGATGACCTCCTTTATCATGAATGGTTCCAAGATGACCTCCTTTATCATGATGGTTCCAGGGACCTCCTTTATCATGATGGTTCCAAGGTGACCTCCTTTATCATGATGGTTCCAAGAGGACCTCCTTTATCATGATGGTTCAAGGGGACCTCCTTTATCATGATGGTTCTAAGGGGACCTCCTTTATCATGATGGTTCCAAGAGACCTCCTTTATCATGATGGTTCCAGGGACCTCCTTTATCATGATGGTTCCAAGAGGACCTCCTTTATCATGAATGGTTCTAAGATGACCTCCTTATCATGATGGTTCCATGAGGGACCTCCTTTATCATGATGGTTTCCATAAGGACCTCCTTTATCATGATGGTTCCAATGGGACCTCCTTTATCATGATGGTTCCGGGACCTCCTTTATCATGGGTTCATGGGACCTCCTTTATCATGATGGTTCCAAGAGGACCTCCTTTATCATGATGGTTCCATTGGGACCTCCTTTATCATGATGGTTCCAGAGGACCTCCTTTATCATGATGGTTCCAAGAGGACCTCCTTTATCATGATGGTTCCAAGAGGACCTCCTTTATCATGATGGTTCCAAGATTACCTCCTTTATCATGATGGTTCCAAGAGGACCTCCTTTATCATGATGGTTCCAAGATGACCTCCTTTATCATGATGGTTCCAGGGGGACTCCTTTATCATGATGGTTCCAAGGGGACCTCCTTTATCATGATGGTTCCAAGAGTACCTCCTTTATCATGATGGTTCTAAGGGGACCTCCTTTATCATGATGGTTCTAAGGGGACCTCCTTTATCATGATGGTTCCAAGATGACCTCCTTTATCATGATGGTTTCAAGAGCACCTCCTTTATCATGATGGTTCCATGAGGACCTCCTTTATCATGATGTTCCAAGAGGACCTCCTTTATCATGATGGTTCCAAGAGGACCTCCTTTATCATGATGGTTCCAAAGGGACCTCCTTTATTCATGATGGTTCCAAGAGCACCTCCTTTATCATGATGGTTCCAAGGGGACCTCCTTTATCATGATGGTTCCAAGATGACCTCCTTTATCATGATGGTTCCAAGGGACCTCCTTTATCATGATGGTTCCAAGGGGACCTCCTTTATCATGATGGTTCCAAGAGGACCTCCTCTATCATCACTAACTTTGCCGTAACGACCCCCATCCTATGAATCTTTGGGCAATCAGCCCTTATCCTATTACTTTAAATTCAATGAATCTGACATGGTCCAGGATATGGCGCCAAAAGGGAGTTTTTTTAAATAGCCCAGTTTGGCTACATACACTTACCATATCAAACTCATATCTGCCCCCGTCCTCTCCTCTATTCTTGTTCTGGTCCAAGGTTCACTTTGAACTGACCTTAGAATGAGGAAGATGAAGTGTCTGTGTGTCATCTAGCAGATGGAAGATGGTGAGCAGCAGGTGTCTTATTGCCGCATTAGCCACAAAATTTCAGCCAACAATGGCTTTGCAACTGCTGGAGCTTGCAAGAAGTTGATTCAATAAGTATGTGCATCCAAACAGAGTACATTACAAAAACTCCTCATTTTGTGCCCTACCCAAATCCTCTTTTGAATACAGGGTGCATCATATGTCGAATGAAAAATTACCTTTTAAAAAGATTTTGTCCACTTTGTGCAAATGGGCATGTAATCCATCTGTACAATTAAGAGGCAGAACATAGTCATATTTCCATTGTGGTCTATTACCTGAGATCAATGTTGCTTTTCATGTAGCTGTACTCTCCCACTTCAGCCAATTTGTGATGAATGTCCACAACCTGACTGAGTCAGACTGGTTGACATGTGCAGGATGAAGACTGTAAGTGGTGTTGCCGTAGCGATTGTGCTGGCATTCCTGGTATCGCGCAGACGGCGGTGAACAGGACCAAGATGCTCATTGTAAGGCTTCAGTGTGTCTTCTTTGATTTCCGATGAGCTGTGCAGAATTAAATAAGTGATGATAAAGTGTTTTCATGGCATTGGCAAATTGCGTGCATTAGAAGCATAGAAAAGAGAATTCAGGTAAATTGTTTGCATTAGAAGCATAGAGAACAGAACTTAACTAGCATGGGGTGATGTTGTGACTTTCCAAATTTCCTGGGCAATGATAAAAGAAGAGTCTTCTGTTTATTTCCCTGAAGTTTGTGGGAGTCATTGGGCTCCACACTGTAAAACAATTTACAAGGTTCCTTCACATCTGTCGGTTGTGTGCCAGGGCTTGGGTCTATGCAAATGCTTTCCCTGTCCTGACTATTGACTCTGCAATGTCATCCATCCATCATACTTTTGTCTTCCACTATGTCTTGCTCTGTCAGGATTGCTTTGCAAATCACTGGATAAAGTAACATGTCCACACCAATGCAGTTTTCTTTTCTTACTGATGTCAGTAACGCCCCATTTGGTCTGATTTGCTGCTTAATGGCTTAAAGCACTTGTTTATTCATGATATGATTAGTGTATCCTCTGTTTAGTATCTTATGATAACACATCTTTTTCCTCTGTTTAGTATCTTATGAATAACACATCTTTTTCCATCCTCTGGATTCATTTCTCCAGATTCACTGTGACTGTCCACGTCTCACATGCTTACAGAAGATGGAAGACCGGTGCATGCATGAGCCTGATCTTGTGTTTTGTGGAAATGTTGTTCTTCCAAACAGATGTTACTATCTTTAATCTAGACAGGGCTAATTTTGTTTCCACTGCCCTTGAGAGGACTTCTGTTTTGGATCCCTTGCTGCTAATGATGGACCCTCAATAAATGAACTGTTGAACAGTTTCTTGCTCATGTCCATGGACAGTATAGATGGTGGTGTTGCCGTTGGCCATCGACATATTCTTCTTTGCACACTGAGTTCTCATTAAACTGCCTGCCAGGATAGGATAATGTTGCTTATAGCCCAGCCGACCGCAAAGGGCCACATCAGGGCTGTCACCACGTTAAAATCAACTCACCAGTCATTAAAAAAAAAAAAAACCAACTTTCACACATCTCATTAAATGACATCGTCTACAAACGCACCAGAAACTTTGTTAAAAATCTTTCTGCCGTAAAATCTCAAATCAGATGAAAAATGTTAATCTCTCTCAAAAACCCAAGGATCACGTCAGGCAGGACATCCCTGAACAGGATCTTCATGGACTCCGCCGTAAAATGTTTGTGTCTCACATCGTGCAAGTCCCAACACTCTAAAAGAACATGTTTCATTGTGAGTGGCGCATGACATGGAATGCACCACGGAGCTTCTTCACTCTTTAAAAGGTAGGCATGGGTAAAATACGAATGGCCGTGTGCAGCCGGCACAGAACCGTTTCCTCTTTACGACCTCCCGACGTGGATGGGAGGAAGTCCTTAAGGTTTGGACGGATCTGAAAGAGTTTGTTATTCGTCTGTGTGTTCCAATCCTCCTGCCAGAGGTCTCTCACATAATCATTAAGTTTGGGTTTCACATCTGAGCAGGGAATATAAGTGTTGGACAGTTTTCTCTCTTGTGGCGTTCTTGGCTAAACGATCAACCATTTCGTTCCCGCCGATGCCAACATGACCTGGAACCCAAGCAAGAGTAATGTTGTAACCGTCCGCCTTCAACTTGCTAAAAAGTTTTAAAAAAAGTAAAAGTTCTGGATGCTGAAGGTTGCGGCCAGCTATGGCCTCCAAAGCTGACAGCGAATCCGACAGAACCAGAAAGTCCCTCTTCGAAGAATGTGAGATTATTTTCAAAGCCAGTACCAGAGCAGTAAGTTCAGCAGAATAGACAGAAGCATCTGAATGAATATGTTCCAACAGTATCTGAGAAGGAGCCCCAGGGCAGTAGCTGCACAGGCCACTCCATCTTCAGACTTGGAACCGTCAGTGAAAACTTTTGACAGATGGGAATTTGGAACAGAGCTCAGCATACAAAGCCTTGTACGCCAGAGAGCTGGTAGACTCTTGCGAAAAGCTGCAAGATCGAAACGAATCTCTGGTGTGAAAAAGGTCCACGGAGGTTGGTCCGGAAACTTGGAAAAATCCAACACAACTCCTAGGTCTAGACCTGCATTCCGCACGTGAGGCTGCATATGAAGACCAAACGGCGGAATACATTTAGGGTTGTTTTCAAACTTATTTTGGAATGGAGGGTCAAAGACACAGTTATAGGCAGGATCTGTGGTTCTGAGAACAGTTCGGATATAATAATTCAACGACAGTTTCAGCCTGCGTGTGGACAGTGAAGGTTCACCCGCCTCTGCGTACAGGCTGTACACAGGGGTGGTGCGGAACGCTCCAAGACAGAGACGAAGCCCTTGATGCCAGACCATTGATGTCATCTTCAAATTGATGGCTCGAGACGCTTCTTCTTCCAGTGAGGACTGAGCTGACATGATCTTCAAGATCATCAGCCACAACGCATTCCAAGAATATGTTAAAAAGTGTGAGAGAAAGGAGGCAACCCTAACAAAATCAGTTGGACCCACTCTCCAGTAGCATCCTGTATCACTATCAGTGACTAGATGCAGTGTCTATACAGGGTACTCACAATGAACAATAAAACAGTCAAGAGACTCTTGTTCAGAGTGATTGTTAGTGTGGAACTCTGTTTAAACGCCACATCAGAACTTCTGTGAGACATTCCAGATGCAAAGAACCTCTCTGATATCTTTGTACACAGGAAAACCTGAGCAGACCATGACAACAGTCCCAAAAAGATGTTGAAAGTACATCTCAGAAGTGAGGAAAGCTACTGAAGAGAAACCATGCACTCCAAAAGGTGATGCAGGCCATACAGACAGGCCATTGGGAGCATTTGAAGACATCAGATTCCTTGATGAATTCTCCATCCATGATGGATTTTGCTTCTCAGATATCAACGCCTTGTCATTCTGCTGCACTGTACAAGAAAGCCACAGCCATTGCTCATTAAGGACACAAGGGAATGTATAGTACAGTGACTAAAGAACCAACCGCAAATGGAAATCATTATCTGAAGTTTGGGAGGAATGTACTATCCATGGCGACTGCATGTAGATAAATAAGATTTCTAGGGACTTCGGTAAAAAGGCATGCAAGTGTGAAGGTCACTTCCGCCTCGACGAGGAACGAACGCAATGAGTCAATAAAACCACCACATCATTCAAGCTGAAATAGTTTCTGTGTTATGCATGTACGGAAGTCTTCATGGTGTCAGAAGTGGGATACAAACCTGCAACCCTAGAAATGAGAACAGTGCAAGTTGAATGAGGTAGGTGAAGTTTTGACATTGATAATAAAGACTGAGCAGAGTGGAATGCCAAATTGCTTAAAGTGACTTTCTGTACACCGACAGTAACATCAACTTTGCTGTGGTTTAGTGGTAGATACACTGCACCCAAAGACATGGAAGGTTTGCGCAAACCACAACCGCTTTCGTTTGAAGGCAATGTTGCTGAGAACTGGAGAGCATTTGAAACAGAATTTGACATCTTCATTGAAGCTGCATATGGGACAGAATGATCGCACGCGTGCATACATTCTGCTCATTTAGCCGCAAAGAGGCCATCGAGAAAGAAAAAACCTTCACCTACGCTGCCGAAATAAGAAATACCGATAATGAAGTCACACAAGCTGCAGAAAACCGTGAGAGTGTTGCCATCCTGAAGAGGAAGATTCCAGAGCTTTGCAATCCGATGACAAATCTCATCATAGAGAGACACAACTTCAATGTCAGGTACCAGCAGCCTGGTGAACCAGTCCAAAGCTTCATCACGTCTCCTGAAAATCCTTGCCGACACCTGTGAGTTCGACACGCTCAAAGACTCCTTGATCCGAGACCGGATCGTATGTGGAGTAGCATCAGACTCATTGCGCAAACAACTCCTGAAAGAGAGAGACCTCACTCTACACAAGGCGATACAATTGTGTCAGATACATGAAGCGGCAGAGAAACACAGTGAACAAGTGTCAGAAAAACAAGAAGTCAGTGCCATCGCACAAAAAAGCAAGTGAAACATGCCCCAAACAGTGGAAGAAAGTGCATCTGCTGTGGCAATTTTCATGCACCTCGAAAAGAAGCATGCCCGGCATATGGAAAAAAGTGTACCCTCTGTTCAAAACTGCATCACTTTGCAAAAGTCTGCAAGTCTACTCCAAGAAGGAGAGTCATCAAACATGTGAATGCTGTACTCGACGACGGCAGTGAATTCGACAATGAACATGAAGAAGACTGGGAAGTACACGTCTCTCACATAACTTGAGAAAGAACGAAATACACTGCACAGCATCAATCAATAACAGAGACATTGACCTCAAAATCGATACAGGTGCAAAATGCAACGTGTTACCCTTGCAGTAATTACAAGCAGGTTAAGGCCGAGGAAACCATCAACACGCAAAAAGCTGTGAACTTGATCGCCTACGGTGGAGAGCGCTTCTCCACTTTAGGTACTGTTGACCTCCTCTGCAAGATTGGCAACATCTCTGAGATCATCATCTTCCAGGTCATTGACAGACAAGCTACGCCTATCCTAGGGTTGAATGACTCTCTGCGACTTGGACTCATTGAGTTAGACAACAAGGTTCACGAAGTAGGCACTGACGGGAAGACGCCTTTCGAGAGGAAATTCTCCAGGAGTTCGCTGACCTGTTTGATGACAGCTGGGAACGCTTCCTCCCAGATACGTCATGAGAATTGACCCCAATGTGCCCCCCGTCGTCAAACCCGCAAGAAAAATTCCCCAGCCATGGAAAAAAAGGTAAAAACTGCACTCGATGACATGGTACAGAAAGGTGTGATCACTCCTGAGACTGAGCCTACCGAGTGGGTGTCACAAATGGTTGCGGCGGAGAAAAAAAATGGTGACATAACGGATCTGTTTGGACCCCAGAGATTTGAACAAGCCCTGAAAAGACCCCACTACCCCCATGCGAACAGCTGATGACGTGGCCTCACGCATTGGAAATGCAAAAGTGTTCTCCACACTGGAATGCGAAGTCTGGTTCTGGCAGATCAGGATGGACAAGACATCTTCCCGTCGAACAGCTTTCAGCACACCATTCGGCAGATACAGGTTCCTTTCACATGCCTTTTGGAATAAACACGCCAGTGAAGTGTTCCAGCAGGCTCTTGAAGGTTGTTTGAGGGCTACCCATGCACCATCATCGTCGATGACATCTTGATCTGGGGTTCTACCATCGAAGAGCATGATGCAAACCTCAGAAAGGTTCTCTGTCGAGCACGAGAAATTGGCCTGAAGTTGAACCTGAAGAAGTGCCATTTCAGGGCCAAGAGTGTCACCTTTGTGGGCCACAAGTTCACGGCTGAAGGGTTGAAGCCTGATCCAGAAAAGACGCAAGCAATCAAAGCCATGCCAGCACCAGAAGATCGACCAGGTCTCCAACGCTTCCTGGGATGACAAACTACCTATGCAAATTCATCAAGAACTATAGTGAGAAAACCGCTGTGCTTCGTGAACTCCTGCGAAAGGATACCACATGGTGCTGGACTGATGCTCATGAACAGGCGTTTCAGAAGTTGAAAGATGATCTCGCAGCCCTCCAGTCCTGAAGTACTTTGATCCAACAAAATCCGTTGTCCTGTCAGTGGACGCCTCTCAAAGTGGCCTCGGTGCAGCGCCTGCCTACAGGATGACGCTCCAGTCGCATATGCCTCAAGAGCTCTACTGATGCTGAAACTCGATATGCACAGATCGAGAAGGAGCTGCTAGCTGCCGTGTTTGCCTGCAAGAAGTTCAATGACTTTGTGTATGGACGGAAAGTGACAATAGAGACTGACCACAAGCCTTTGATCTCCATTGTGCAAAAGCCCCTCCATGCTGCTCCTGCAAGACTGCAAGAATGCTACTCCAACTTCAGAGCTACAACACAGAGTTCATCTACAAGAAAGGGAAAGAACTGTTCCTGGCAGACACGCTATCAAGAGCATATGGTGACGAAATTCCAGAAGAGAATGACTGCAACTACAACGTTATAGCAGTCCTGTCCATTTCCCCTTCACGAATGACAGAGCTTCAGCAAGAAACACTGGCAGATCATACTCTACAGAAACTCGCCAACATCATTAGGACCGGATGGCCTGATCAGTGCGCGACGTGTCAGAGGAAATCAAACCCTTCTTCCCATTCAGAGATGAGCTGGTGATTGAAAATGACATCATCCTCAAAGGACAAAGAGCTGTCGTCCCCGAGTCTCTACAGTCTGTATACATCATGATTCTACACAAAGGCCACATGGGTCCAGAGCGCACAAGAAAACTGGGCAGTGATGTGGTTTTCTGGCCGCAGATGCGCCAAGACATTGAGAGTGCAGTCTCTCGATGTTCTGTATGCAACACCTCAAAAGTCACCAACAGAAGCAACCACTCGTCAACCACCCAGTCCCTGATCTTCCTTGGGCCAACCTTTCAGCTGACATTTTTGAGTGGAACAACTGCCAGTACCTGGTAGTGGTGGACTCATTCTCTGGTTGGTTCGAATTTGAACTACTCCTCAATATGTCATCAAGTTCTGTCATCAGCACATGCAAGAGACTATTTGCGACCCATGGCATTCCAGAAAAACTCATGACTGACAATGGCGCACAGTTCACCAGCAGAGAGTTTGAACTTTTCACCAAACAGTGGAACTTCACCCACATCACAAGCAGTCCACACTATCCACGTTCCAATGGGTTAGCTGAGAACGCAGTCAAACAAGCGAAACAACTTCTGGAGAAAAGCAAGACGGCAATTCCGACATCATGCTTGCCTTCTCAATCTGCGGAACACACCCAGAGATGGCATGGGCTCCCCTGCACAGCGCCTACTGTCCAGGAGAACCCGAACAACACTCCCAACCTCTCAAAAACTGCTCAAACCCAAGACTGTGAACACGGCAAAAGTGTGTCAACAGCTCAAGAAGGTACGACAGCAACAAAAGAAATCTCACGACAAATCTGCAAGAGACCTGCGACCACTGCAGCCTGGCGAGGTCATCAGAATGCAAACAAACAAAGTGTTCCAACGCCTCGCCACAGTCAAATTCACGTCGTGATGCTCCAAGATCGTATGTGGTCACCTCAAACAAAACGGACTATGTACGCAACCGACACACCTGATCCCTGTCAGGGAGCCACACCCTCCGACTCACAGTTGAGTCACTCACCCACCCACGGACCAGATGCACAAATCCTGGAGCGCAGCACGCACCAGCTGTGGCCCGCCACAGCCAGAGTGCAGCTCAGCTGCTGCCACCACCGCCTCCCCTTCCCACCCTGTTTCTCTCCCCTTCACCCAACAAAACCCCTCCCCTTATCCAGTGGCCCGCACCCCAAGATGGCTTGGCCTTCCTCCCCAGGGCGTCGACTCTCCAGTACAGCCGACAACCACGACAGGGCTGGCCCACCGCCTACTCGGTCCGAGATGGCAGCTGAGCAGATCCCAGCCATGCCTACCCCGGTCATCACCCGCTCCAGAAGAGTTGTCAAGCCCAACCCAAGATACATATGATTCCCAATGATTTTTTGGGGGGGATGGGAAACAAGGAAGGAGGTCTTCGTATCCTTTTAAAGAGTGTATAATGCCAAAGTTTTGTCCACACACTCAGTTTTGTTTTGTTTTGTCAATGATTCTCTTTATTTTGTGAAACCCGAAAGTGGCACATTACATTTATATTTATTTTGTTCTGGCTAATTTTTAATGCAACATGTTTGCGCATAATTGCTACATTGAAGCCTAGTAATTTTTGTTGTTGTTGTTGTTGTTTTTCTCATGCACATGATAGCATTCAAGGTAATATTCCTCCTGTGTTTAATTTTGTTTCAATGAAAGACATGAGTTATAGTCCAGATTAGTCAGAGACGGAGAAAAGAAGGATATTATGGTTTATATATTATTTATATAAAATTTAAAGATTGAAAAGAAAGGTTGATTATATTTATTGTTAAAATTTATTTTTAACAATTCAATTATTAATTATGTTGTCTTATAGTTAATTATTAATATTTTTATGTTTGCATGTGTTTTTGTAGTATTAAGAAATTTAGAGAAGTTTTAATTACAATTGAAAATTTAATTGTTGGCTATTCAATTAAAGAGATTTGTTAAAAGTTTTATTTCCATTTATTTCTTGCTTGTTTTATTGAGAAGAAAGATGTAGATAAATAAGATTTCTAGGGACTTCGGTAAAAAGGCATGCAAGTGTGAAGGTCACTTCCCCTCGACGAGGAACGAACGCAATGAGTCAATAAAACCACCACATCATTCAAGCTGAAATAGTTTCTGTGTTATGCATGTACGGAAGTCTTCAGTAAATAGTAACAGAAGTGTCATTCTCGCACTTCTACAGACATGGCTAAAGCTCTCTTAGGATACTTTTATAGACTTCTGTTAAGAACTCTAGGAAAAACTGTAATGGCTGTTGCAATACAGTATACTATGAGCTCTTCATTGTGTATTAGTCTGTAACTAGATCATCAGAGATCCAAAGCCTCACCAACAGCCAAACAAATCACAACACATTTTATAAAAAGGTTATGCTTGTATCCTTAAAAAAAAAAAATAGCGTAAACTACTCCCTGTAAACAAAAGTGTAGGAACACTGCTGTGTGAATAAATGTAGTCAGGCAACAATATCACCTTCAGTTCTGTATTGTGCTTGTGTGAGATTGTCAACAAGTGACAACACTAGAGATGGTACTTGAATGTGACTTTTGTGAGCACCAATACTGACCTGCAACCAGATCTTGTCAAGTCTTGTGTCCCTGTGTGTAATAAACTAAAAGCCATCAATGACTAGGTAACTGAATCACACACACACACACACACACACACACAACACACACACACACACACATATGCACATCGCTCATGCACACACACATGCACACGCGAGTCCACACACACACACACACACACACACACACACACACATCACACACACAAACACACACATCAACACACACACACACACACCACACACACACACACACACACACACACACCAACACACACACACACATACACACAGAGTTATTCTTTGTACTGCATACAATCTATGACAAAACAAAGTAAAATTTTACAACAAAGCAAAGTTGAAAGTTTCTGTTGATATTGATTCATTAAAGAATAAAATTGTTAGTTACCTTCTTATACAGGCTAGTGTGACGCTGATGATCCACAAGATCTGGAACTTTACATTCAACAGCTCCATGAGACAAAACATTCTGAACAATGGGGTAACCCCGAATTCTCACTGCAGCTGGTTGTAACTGGTGTGGCCACCACAACTATGCGATGGTTACCCCATATCACATCCGCATATATATGCTTGTGATCAGCAGACTGTCACCCCCTATGTAAATACCTGTTTTGAATGCTCTCACATAATTTCTGTTTTACTTTACTCTGTCAGACAACATGTTTGATTAGCTTACGTCTAGTCATTTATTACTTTGGGGGGGGGGGGGGGGGGGGGGGGGGTAGGGTGAGCGGGACTATGCAGACGAATGATGCGGATTATCGAATGACCAACTCGGAAGACTGGGCTTGTCATAGGAGTGCCGAGTGCATACAAGTTCCTTGTTAACATCTAATCTTTTGAATCGATGGTCCTCTGCAGCTGCATGTATCAACTACTGTCATGAGAGATCTATAGAGAATGATTTTCACGTCAAAATGACCAATGACCAATGGCTATATCCACATTTACCCGTAATTGGCCTAAAAGTTTCTATTCGATCTGTCGGAAAAGATCAACTGATAGCTGACGACGTTTCTGTAAAAACACGTGAGTAGTCTGCCCAGTATCGTTTTACTCAACTGAAACAAAAATCAAGAAACTTGTGTTCTTAGGTCATTGTAAAGTGACACATATCATGATTGATATTAGTTTTGCAATTCATATGAGTTGGATTTAATTATCGATGTGAGTTTACCGTAAATGTATTCTTATATAATTCAAATTGCTTCCGTTTGACATTATTTTCTGTAAAACGTCGACGAAAAACCAAGAGCCATGCACTCCCAGTAGACAGCATGGCTGCCGTACCTGCAATGACTTTCAGACACGCAGTATGTCACTTGCGTTGTCGTTATCACAAGCATCCCGATTCATCAGTCTGGACCATTGGGTAATTTGATATGTCAATATCTAATTTTGCAACTGTTTTGTCGAAAGGGTCAGTTTCTTTTTCCAAAATTACCTAAGCGCCCTCACATTTTTCTTTCTATGATGATGAAGATGTTGCTGTGAATTTTTGTTTGGGTACGTGTCATTGTGCCCCCCCGTCCCATTGTGCCCCCGTCCCATTGTGTCCCCGTCCAGACGAGGACCGCCCCAAACACGAACAAACAGTTAAACAAATATTAAGCCATTACTGCTTGTATAAAACAAAGCAACTCGCTCCTTTTTTTTTAGTTCATGTTTCTATTAACTTGATCAAGTTGTTTCTTTGTTGACTAAAGTTCATTGTCTGCTTGTAAAAAAAAACTTTAAAATGTAACCCTCTCTTTGTTCGGTTTGAAATTAAAAATCTACATGGCATTTCATTTGACTTAGTCCTGTGATGGAATTTTTTTTCATTCTATATTTCATTAATATATTTTAAAACCTGCTTGGGAAAAAACCCTGAAAAGGCTGTCTCTCTCTGTCTCTCTGTCTCTCACGAGAGACATTGAAAGGCTTAACGGCCTATGTATTGATTACGTCCCTACATTACTACTACTACTACTACTACTACTACTACTCTCTCTCTCTCTCTCTCTCTCACTCTCTCTCTCATCTCTCTCTCTCTCACTCTTTCCTCGCTCGCTCCCTCTCTCATAAAAAAAATGACTGTTTCGGTATGCCGGTTTTTCCAAAATGGGCACAATGGGACGGGGACACAATGGACGGGGACACAATGGGACGGGGGCACAATGGGACGGGGACACAAATGGGACGGGGGCACAACGAGGACCGGTCTTTTTGTTTAGGCCTTACATTACACGTCAGGGGTGTACCGAACGCTTCCTTTCATATTAAATCCTGGTATAAGTCAAAACAACTCACCATCCAAGATTGTTTTTCTTCGTAGATCTCTGCTCCAGTGACATAAAGCAACTGAAGCGAACAGCAGCTGAAAAACATACTAAAAACCCTCCATGATCTTCAAGACGATTCATCATTGAATTCCAGGGGATTCCATTGTACTGTGGGATGACTGGGATTAAGAAGGCTGACGCTGTGTCTGACAAGTGTCAGAATAATCAGCCTGTTTTATTGAGGACACTATACAGATGAAGATGAAGGCAGGCAGGCAGCAAAATAAGGAGCAATTCAGCCACCCAGTGACCTACGGAAAGGCCAATATTATCATCCAAACCAATCCCAAAACCAGTGAAAGAGGAGGCTGGGAGCAGACAAGTGGTGTTGATCCAGCCCATCAGCTCCAGAGATACCACAAACAGTCCTCTTCAGACTGAAAACTGGCCACTGCTGACTGCTGAGCCACCTCTGTTGAATTAAGATTGCCCATACAGATGAATTAAAGATTGCCCATACACACGAATGCCAATGTGGCAACTGGATCTCAGATTCCAGAACACATCCTCCAACAACTATCCACCCCATAATGTTATACACCATCAGATCTGGTCAGAGTCAGAGAGTGGATAGGTGCAGATTCAGCTTTGGGGCAGCCGTCAAACCTCGAAAAGACTGGGATTCAGCGAGATGACTGGATTGAAGATCTGACAGTAACACAGACAGCAGAAGAAATCCTGGTATCACATGCCTTGGAAATATAAATCTACTCCTAGAGATGTATCAATTAACTGGATGAAACTCAGCTTTATGATTCAAGTCTCCCCATTTGAGCCTAGAGTACACTAACTCTACATATGGCTGGGACACCACAGTACAGTACAACAACAACAGTAATACATCAGGTTCGTACAGAGTCCTGGAAGTCTGGAAAAAGTATGGAAAAATGAAAAGACCATTTCCAGGCTGGAAAAGTCTTAGAATTGTAGCCGGGTGCTAACATTTCTTTTGGTTACCTTTCGTGGATGAAAATGTTTTGTTCAAGAGTTATCTTCCCCTTACCTCCCTTGGTCGAATCTCATTTTTTAATTGTGTAAATTCTTTAAATCATGAATACCTCAGAACCTACATAGTTGTATGTACGTCACTAAAGTCACAAAAATTAATGTATTTGATTCATTACAACCGTACTGGGCTGAGAAGCCCATATTTTCTCTAAACTGGTATTTTGCACGAGCAATCTTGGCGCCATTTTCAATTGTCTGCTGAATGAATATTGAATAATTCTTGATTTTACAAAAAGTAAGAGGAAAACCGAAGAATCTGAAGATGCTGTTTAAAAGTAAAGTCCATAAGCTTTCATTTCGTATATCGCATGCCTATGATCTTTTCTGTACAAGCTTGCGACTATACGAAATGACTGACAGCGCTGGTCCCTTTAGCGAGTCGCCTTCTTTGTTTACTGTCGGAGTTTTGATCCAAATTATCATTCTAACGAAATTCGGACTTCCCAATCGAAATCTTGCTAATGACTCCATTTCTGTTGTGAATACAACTGAAAATGTGTAGAATTTATTATTTAACAGACCGTTTCAACAGAGTATTTTTCAGTTGAAAATTGTGTCAAGAGTAGGCGCCGACGCCCAGCGAAGTGAAAAGTCAGTTGTGTTTTCTATCAAACTTAAACGCAAAGTTCTCCACTTAGACACTGTCTCGGAAAATGAAGTTTATATGTATGAAAAGAGCGAGATGCCAGCTTTTTATTCATTACAAAATTATTTCACGCTGTTGGTATTTTTCATCGAAATAAAGGAAAATATACGCAAGCTTGTTAAAAGTGGTTTCACTCTGGGACATTAATCGGCAATGATTTAGTACAGGAACAAAATTGTCAATGTGACTTACTGCATTTTATTCCTTGTGTCTGAGGTTTTCATCGATAGTAAATATGTGTTGATAGTTTGAACGACAGCGAGCCAGACAACACGGAAGCTGCCATAGAAAACACAAAATTCTGTTGGTTCGGCCTCGCGAGGCTCGTTCCGTCTTCGACACCGTGGGCTGGCTTTGCGGTACGGTCAGGGTGTATATAAGTGGGCGCGCTGTGTGAGAATGGATGAGTGTTCCCCTAGAGTCCCATGATGTGAGCGCTGGGCGAGAGAGCTCCTAGCCATGGGAAAGAAATAAAGACAAGAAAAACTCCACGTCGTCCACTGTGTCTTCTTGACCGCTGCTGTCCCTTGGTTCCTGCACTTATCACCATCTGCCTGTCTTCACCTGCACACCCCTTACCCCTCCCCACCATCACAACTGCGCTGCGAGCAGGATTGAAGACAAGGGACCAAGGAGACACAGCCCAAGAAGACCGACACCATGGCCAGCCAACTACCTCTGCAGTCCTGCATCCACCTTTGGGCTTCCTTCCTGGCCTCTTCAGGGGTGTGGTGGGATGTTCCGGACGAAATAACCGGACATCCTTGCGAGTGCTGCTTGTCGTGGCCACGGGTGAGGGCGTCCCTGGGTGTGGTTGCTGGCAGTGGTCCATCCCCAGCCTGGTTGACTTCTGCCGGAGGTGCTGGAGGTGGGACCCATGCTCGGAGATGGTCTCGTCCTGGTCCTGCTGCCTGTGGGAGACGCTGTAGCCGGGTGACCACATCGCGCTGCTCTCCCCAGTTCTCCAATGTGCTACTGGCCCACCTACGCCAGACCCACGGCGGCCTACGCGTCTGGTAGGGAAACCAACAAAAAGGTATGACCTCAGTGCCTGCCTGGATGACCAGGAACTCTTTCATTTAACTGACTCGGTCGGATGTTACACGAGACAGTAAATATATTCCTGGACTGATTTATGAAGATCGCTGAATACCTCCTTTCGGGAAAGGTGCTGTGGACTGGTTGTTAACCAATTATTTGTCTTTTTTTGCACAAGCAGTATATATGTTGATTGTTCTTTAGTTGGAAATGTATGCCACGGTTTTTCAGAAGCCAGCAAGTACTGGCTAAGGATTTTATAGCAATTCTGTTTGCCATTTGTACCGGACTTTATGGAATCTTGTTCAAATAACAAGCCCATTGTTGTCGTTTGGTACCCAATGCCCTGGAATTTAACAAATCCATTCAAAGTATATTTTGTACCCGACTTTCTTGGAATGTTGTTTTAAATAACAAATCCTCTCCAAGTCATTTTGGTACTTGACATTTTGGAATTTTGTTTCAAATAACAAGTCCATTGTTGTCACTACGGTGCCTACCCAATGTGCCCCTGTTTTTTTTTGTGCTAACAGTAGTTGTGAAGGAACTAGGTTGAGTTTGACTTTTGGGAAAATTTTGTTCAAAATGACAAAACCCAGCCAAATCATACCTTCCTGGGACTTGACACAAAGGAGTCTATAGCAAAATCTGTTTTTGCCGCTTTATATTTGACTTAATGGAATTTTGTCATTTGGTAACCAATACTTTGGATTTAAAGGAATCCTTCCGAGTATATTTTATGTCTGGCTTTATGATTTTGTTCAAATAGCAAGTCCATTATTGTCATGTTGGCACCCCCGTGTTTTGAGTTTTGATAAATCCTTTTTTTTTTCACTTTTTATCGTGCTATGTCTGACTTTATGATTTTTGTTCAAATAGCAAGTCCATTATTGTCATTTGGCACCCCGTGTTTTGAGTTTTGATAAATCCCTCCCAAGTATATTCCGTACCTGACCTTCTTGGAATGTTTAAAATAACAAATCCTTGCAAAGTCATTTTTAGTACCTGACATCTTGGAATTTTGTTTACATAACAAGTCCATTATTGTCACTTGGTACCTACCCAGTGCTTTGGGTTTTAACACGTGTTCCTAATGATTTCTGACGTCCGACTTGGAACTTTGTTTTTAAATATCAAGTCCAGTTAGTCACTTGTGTACCCAAAGTCCGGGTTTTGTTCATGAAAGGAATCCCTTGTTGTCATTTTGTATTTGACTTTGTGGAATTTTTGTTTAAAATGCATGTCCATTCTGGTCAATGTGAATTTTGGCTTTCAGACGCCCTGTTTAAAAGAGCAAGCCCTTGATAGTCGGAATAATGTGAATGCAAAGAATGAGAGGGAGAACAAGATGTTTGGATGCATTGATGTAAGTGTTTTGTTTTGGGGTAGTCATGCCTCTAAAGATTTGATGGCTGAAGCTTTATTTTTTCATTGATTGATTTTTGCACTCCTACTCGATAACTCTTGTTATTTTCATGTCATTTTGTGCCAGCGAGGACGCTGGTTGTAACAGAGTAGGGGGGGATGTAGCCGGGTGCTAACATTCTTTGGTTACCTTTCGTGGATGAAAATGTTTTGTTCAAGAGTTATCTTCCCCTTACCTCCCTTGGTCGAATCTCATTTTTTAATTGTGTAATTCTTTAAATCATGAATACCTCAGAACCTACATAGTTGTATGTACGTCACTAAAGTCACAAAAATTAATATGTATTTGATTCATTACAACCGTACTGGGCTGAGAAGCCCATATTTTCTCTAAACTGGTATTTTGCACGAGCAATCTTGGCGCCATTTTCAATTGTCTGCTGAATGAATATTGAATAATTCTTGATTTTACAAAAAGTAAGAGGAAAACCGAAGAATCTGAAGATGCATGTTAAAAGTAAAGTCCATAAGCTTTCATTTCGTATATCGCATGCCTATGATCTTTTCTGTACAAGCTTGCGACTATAACGAAATGACTGACAGCGCCGGTCCCTTTAGCGAGTCGCCTTCTTTGTTTACTGTCGAGTTTTGATCCAAATTATCATTCTACGAAATTCGGACTTCCCGATCGAAATCTTGCTAATGACTCCATTTCTGTGTGAATACAACTGAAAATGTGTAGAATTTATTATTTAACAGAACCGTTTCAACAGAGTATTTTTCAGTTGAAAATGTGTCAAGAGTAGGCGCCGACGGCCCAGCGAAGTGAAAAGTCAGTTGTGTTTTTCTATCAAACTTTAAACGCAAAGTTCTCCACTTAGACACTGTCTCGGAAAATGAAGTTTATATGTATGAAAAGAGCGAGATGCCAGCTTTTTATTCATTACAAAATTATTTCACGCTGTTTGTATTTTTCATCGAAATAAAGGAAAAATATGACGCAAGCTTGTTAAAAGTGGTTTCACTCTGGGACATTAATCGGCAATGATTTAGTACAGGAACAAAATTGTCAAATGTGACTTACTGCATTTTTATTCCTTGTGTTCTGAGGTTTTCATCGATAGTAAATATGTGTTGATAGTTTGAACGGACAGCGAGCCAGACAACACGGAAGCTGCCATAGAAAACACAAAATTCTGTTGGTTCGGCCTCGCGAGGCTCGTTCCGTCTTCGAACACCGTGGTGCGGCTTTTGCGTCCGGTCAGGGTGTATATAAGTGGGCGCGCTGTGTGAGAATGGATGATGTTCCCCTAGAGTCCCATGATGTGAGCGCTGGGCGAGAGAGCTCCTAGCCATGGAAAGAAATAAAGACAAGAAAAACTCCACGTCGTCCACTGTGTCTTCTTGACCGGCTGCTGTCCCTTGGTTCCTGCACTTATCACCATCTGCCTGTCTTCACCTGCACACCCCTTACCCCTCCCCACCATCACAGAATTTTGTAATTTGTGGCCATGGGTCTGGAAAAGTCCTGGAATTTTGTAAAAGATGTGCAAACGTTTTCATGATGTCGAATTTTGCTTTGAAGTTTCTTTACAAAAACATTGAAATAGGAATAAAACAGAAATTAAAATAACGCACAATGATCGCGATTTCAGATTTTCTCTGGCCGGAGTTTAGCAGACGATTACCAAGGGAGGTAATTTGTAACTTCATCAATTTTGATCGAATTATCTCCCTTGGTATTAACGCTCACGACGACGTTTGTAAACTTTTTTTTAACTAGTTTTTTTTTTTTCTTTCTTTTTTTTATACTTTTTTTCTTTATACTTTTTTTCCTCCAACCAGTCTCTTACACCACCATGCATAGTCTGTATTTCTCTTACAAATGGACATATTTTTGCTGATTTTAGTGTTTTGGCATTTAATACAAAGTCTGAGTTTGTTAATGTTCTAATGTGTGGTGTACTGGCACTCACTCTGATAAAAAATGAAAAAAAGAAATGGCAGTGTGATGTTTCTCTGTTGAGGTTGATGAAAAAATTATTTTAAACAAAGTTTTTTGTTTTCTTTGTACAAAAAAAAAAAATTTTAAGTAATTTTTTTTTCATCAACCTTAACACAGAAAAATCAAACTGCCGTTTCTGTTTTCAATTTTTACGCAAGTATTGTAAACCTGAAACAGAAAAGGCACTCCTTGAATTTGTTTTTAGGGAGTCTGTAGGAACCCTGTACATACACACACACACACACACGCTGTCTCTCTTTTATCCAAAAATGTCAAAATTTAAATACGGAATTGAATAGAGAGCACATTGGCTTGTAAGTACTCAGCCATGTTGAACATCCAAATTAAAATGAAAGGAGTCATTGAGAGGCCGCGAGGCCTAGTGTCCTAATTACATGACCCTGACCATATCTCTCTCTCACACACACACACACACACACACACACACTCCCACAAATACACACACACACTGTCTGTCTCTCACACACCTACACCCACACATGCGCACTCACACTTACACACACATCCGTCTCTTTCTCTCTCACATACATAGACATATACACTGTCTCTCTCTCTCTCTCCTCTCTCTCTCTCTGTCTCTGTCTCCGTGTCTCTGACTTTTTCATGCATGTGCGCGCACGCACACACACACACTAAATTTTTGGTAAGTAAATTTAATGCCCTGTTATCATTAAAGCTTAAGCAGTTCTTTTCTGGTGTGTTTAGCATGGTAAACACATACAGAGGTGCACGCACACACACATTCTGGGTCTGGAAAAATTATGAAAAGCCCTGGAAAAAGTCTGGAAAAAGTATGGAATTTTGTTTGGTCACATCTGTGTGAACCATGTAGCATAGTCGTGAAGACTGCAAGGGGGAGTGACCCACACAGGCATCACCATGTCCATCCAGTGAGAGTCCCATGTCCTTGTCAACATTCACCACATTGACATAAACCCTTTACGGGCATGGACTCAGGAAGTTGAAAGTGAGATCACTGTGAAGCAGGGTATGAAGAGTGATGGAATTATAATTTGATTTTTTTTTTTCTGAGATGATCAGTGAAGATGGTGCAGAGTAAATGCAATTCCATTCAGACCATAGACTACATGCCTGATGTGTACTGAATGTTTCCCTTCATATTAAATCCTGATATCACAGGCCTGGAGATACAGAACATGGGGAGATGTATCAGTTAAGTTGGTGAAACTCAGTTGCATGTTCTAATCTCCCCATTTATGCCCAAGTACACTAACTAAAGGTACAGGCTGGAACACCACAAGACACTAAATTTCTAAGCCATGAAGAAACAACTTTAGTTGTTGAACATGCATGTGTGAGTGTCCCACACTGGAACAGTGGAAGGCTCCACCTTGTCCATCCAAGAACTGGTCCAACAACATTGAACACTTTGACATAAAAATCATTATGGGCTTTGACTCAGATGGGGGGGAAGCTGAAAGTGAGGTCACCATGAGAGCAGGGCATGAAGAGTCACAGAATTTTAATTTGAGATTTTTTCTATGATGATCGATGAAGATGATGAAGGTAATGCTTTGAGATTCCAATCAATCAGGCGGTAGACTACATGCCTGGAATGTACTGAATGCTTCTTTTCATGTTCTATCCTGATATCACGTGCCTGGTAGATACAAATACTCCAAGATGTAGTAGTTAAGTTGATGAAACTCAACCCAATGTTTCTAGTCTCCCCATTTGAGCCCAGAGTACACTAACTATAGTATGAACTGGGACTTAAAAGAACGCCAACATTTTCATATGTCTGATGGCCCTCAAATCTGCATCTTTAAGCCCTCATTTTTCCACAATCAAATATATTTCTTTTGACTTTGCTTTAAGTCATCATGGGGGTTTTTTACAGAAAATTTATCACTTTATCGTCACCTTTAGTCAATTGTAAATGTGTTTATTTCCTGCAGTATTTGTTTCCATTTTCAGAGTTTTTGTCAAATTACTGTCAAGTGCGCAGCAAGAAGCAGGCTGTGGCGCATTTACAAATTGCAGCCGAATGGTTTGTCAACAAAAAGCCTGGCAAAACAGTTTGAAGGCTTGACACAGACAATGAGCAGTTTGTAAAAGAAGTCATCAGCAACGCTATATGAAGCACTGATCCTGTGTTGAAGGATGACATCCAAATGGGAGCCAGGAGTACCAAAACTGGTAGTTCTTTTTTGTTGTGTCAATGTGTAGACACTAATTTTTGTTATAGTCATGATTGGGGAACTGGCATTTTGAGTTTCATTTAACCAAATTCCAGATTAACCGGACTCCTAGTTAGCTGAATAATGACATCAGGGCCAGTCACTCCAGTTCCAATATTCACAATCTGAGGAACAAACGCTTGTCGTATATGGACTTTGTTTTTGTTTAGGCAACATACACTTCAATAAGGAAGCAATTTCATTACTTTGCAGACCCATAGTCTATTTCTTGCAGACCCAAAAATTGCATTGGAATCTTTTTCTTTTGATGAATGCAGTTTATTATGAAAGGTGCTCATGTAAATGTTTCTGTTGAAAATCTGTTTGAAATTGTCAAACCCCGTCACAATGTGTACGCCCCATCCCGGGGGCACATGTTGAGACTGCTCGTGAAATGATCACTGCTTTTGGTCCAGAGGCTGTCTTCAGCCTCCCGATGCACCCTCCTTTGTGATGGGTGATCTCAACAAATGCCGCCTGACCAAGTCTCTGCCTCACTTCAAGCAGTACGTCACGTGTTGCACCTGTGCCGAAAGCACCCGGGACGTGTGCTATGGCAACATTCCGTCTGCCTACCGCTCCCGACAGCTGCCGAAGCTGGGAAGGTCGATCCACAACATGGTCCAGCTGGTGCCTGATACGGGCAAAAGTACAAGAGGGTAAAGCCTGTTGTCAAGACAGTGAAGAAATGGACAAAAGAACAGCGAGGAGCTGAACGGTTGTTTTGAGTGTCAGACTGGGATGTCTTCCTGAATGCGACTCCCTTGACTCAGCAGCTGTGGTGATCTCTGACTACATCAATTTCTGTGTAGCCATGATCGTCGACAGCAAACAGGTCAAAATATACGGCAATGACAAACCGTGGTCTCAAAACACTCAAAACACTGCTGAACCAAAAGTGGAAAGCCCCCCAAAGAGCACAAAGACTCCATGACAAAGGCGGTCCAACACAAGATCGACAAGCAGATCCGGGAAGACAAAAGGCAATTCAAGACCAAACTGGAGAATAACTTCAGATCCTTTTACTCCAAACAATACTGGAAAGGCATCGAAACGATCACTGGATACAAAGCAAAGAGGCCACTGCTGCAAGTTGATGAGGAATTTAAGCTTTGCAGAAGAACTGAACGAGTTCTACACGCGATTGACAAGCACGACCTTAAAAGAGCAGCAGAGCAAGCCATGGAGGAAGCCTGACTCGTCCTTCACAACCAGTACAAAATTTGGGAAGAGGAAGTCCGATGCTGTTTCAGAAAGTCAGGACCCACACTGCAGCTGGTCCTGACCCACATCAGCAGCAAGACCATCAAAGCCTGCAGTGATTCCCTGGTGCCTGTTGTACTCACGCCTGTTCCAAAGATCTGTAGACGAGGGAAAACCCTCCCCATCATCTGGAAGACCTCGATTATTGTTCCGGCTGCCAGAAGCCTTCCCCAAAGAACTGAATGACTACAGACCTGTGGCCCCGACTCGGTACCATTTAAGTGTGCTGAAAAGATAATACATGCTGCTGCTGCAAGCCGAAACGGGTGTCAAGCAAGACCCCCTACAGTTCGCCCATTCAAAGAACAGAGCACCGAGGACGCCATTTTAACACGATGCATCACTTGTACAGTCACCTGGAGAAACCAAAGTCATACGCACGCCTCTTGTTCATCAACTTCAGCAGCGCATTCAAAACCATCCAGCCCCATCTCATGGTTGAAAAAGCTCCTAAAAATGTCAGTCAACCCTGTCCTGATCCAGTGGATCTTTAGATTTCTGACGGGAAGACCTCAAACGAGTACGGGTTGGCAAAGAACTCTCCAACACAAAAACAACCAACACAGGAGCCCCACAGGGTTGCGTCTTATCGCCAGTCCTGTTTTACTCTCTACACCGCAGACTGTCGCAGCAGAGAGAAGTCGACCCTGCTGATTAAATTTGCAGATGACACCTCCCTGACCGGTCCCCATCCAGGAGGATGATCGCCCATACTTACAGGCTGCCAGCAACTGTTGATTGGTGTGATGACAACTTCCCGGAGCTGAAAAGTGGCCAAAACGAAAGAGTTGGTCATCGATTTTCCCAAGGAACCGCTGTGGCATCCAACCTCTGAACATCAAAGGCCAGCCAGTAGAGACTGTCAGCACCTACAAATACTTAGGGACGATCATCGACGATCAGCTGAGCTGGACTGCCAACGTGGAAAGCCTGCTGCAAGAAGGCCAACCAGCGCCTGTATTTCCCTTCGGAAGCTGAGATCCTTCCAAGTCAGCCAGGAGATACTGTCTCTCTTCTACCACGCGTTGTCCAGAGTGTCATGCTGTACAACCCAATCTGCTTCTTCAGCAGCGCCAAGACAGCGGACACCAACAGGCTGGAGAAGATAGCACGGAAAAGCAGCACGAGTGGTGAAGGCGAACCTTGCAACACCAACCACCATCTTTGAGCTGCTGCCATAAAAAAGGGCTGATGGCTAATCATGACAGAAAACCTCCCACCCACTTCACCCTGCTGTGCAGTCTTCCCAGGTCCAACAGAGGGGGCCCTCTCGGCGCCTGCGTTGTCCAAAGGCCAGGCCCACTCGTATGCGGAAATCTTTTCTGCCAACTGCTGTCAGGGTGTTCAACGCAGCAACAGGATGAGTGAAAATCTTCTTCTTCTTCTTCTTCTTCTTCGTTCGCTTCTTTTTTGAGCGGGGATGCGTTGTGTTTGCCGTTACGCCCCTGACAAGTCAGGACCAGCACATCCGACTCGGCTTTTGCCATTTTATCCCATGGCTGGGAAAAGGCTTGGAGCAGTGTCAGGGCGTGTCCACGCGCCGGTGGGCCTGCACAGAGTTTTTTCCCTTCTCCGGTGGGGGCCTTACTCCTCCATCTGGACGGGTTTTAGCCTGCGGCTTTCCTTGATTGGAGAGGCGAGATCTATTTTTTAATATAGCGCCAGTCGTGCGCTCCCGTGCCGCGTTAGTCACAACAGAGGTTGCGTCCAACCTGCCCATGTCCCCTGAGGAAACACCCACATTAACGTGGCGAGAAGGTGCGACTAGGGTTTTCACCCTTTCTTAAACCTTTACCGGATGACAGATTTTACTACACGGGAGCGATCTCGGGGGTTTGTACTACACCCAGACTCGCCAATAAAGCCTTTTCCCGAAATATGTACCACCCCTTGCTGTGGGTATCACTAACCCACACTGACCGCCTGCACGCAGTGCCGATTATTTCGGCCGCACAAGGGAGAGGCACTTTCTCTACCAGTTCCCGCCATAGGCTAGCAGACGTCAGTCACAGCAGCAGCAGCAGCAATGGAGGTACAAGAGCTGACCGAGTCTTTTTCTGTTCTGGGGTAAGTAAAAAACCCTATGAAACATTCACTGGTTAAGATAAAGTGAAGATGCATTCTGTCAATGGAATTGCAGCACTTTTGTGTTTTTGATGAACTTTTATGATCGTTATGAAATGAGAAATCACAGCACCAGTTTCTAGATGACTTCGCACACTTTTATGATCGTTATGAAAAATGAGAAATCACAGCACCAGTTTCTAGATGACTTCCGCACTACCGCTGCTGAGGCTGAACGGTGAAGGTGTGAAATTCTATCACCCCACCCTAAATGATAATCCCGAGTTCAGTATCGTGTTGGGTATGCTTTGTTTCACGGGTGTGTTTGTGTTAGTGTGTGTGCATGGTGTATTAGCATGTATGTGTGTGGTGAGATTATGGAGGGGGGGGGGGGGTTGGTGTAGTGCACAAACATGAGTACGAGTGTGTGTGTGTGTGCGGAAACTTCGATTTCTTACCTCTGAAATTTACTTTTTTTTTGGCCTTTACTCTTGGATTATATTACTTGTTTCTTAATTACTACCCTGAATTTTGTGGGGAAAACTTCCACTGCCTTCCGTTTCTGATATTTTGGAATTGAATAGGATCGAAAAGCGAGTAGATTTGATGAAAGAGTAAAAGAATTTGGAATTTTTAATATAAGTCTATGAATAAAATTACTGATTGGAACTGATTTCTTATGTTTCAGATATGTTTTGCCCCTGGGGCTGAAGCACCTCCTCTTCCATCGAGGCAGTGGGTGGGAAAGGAGGTGTACCGCAGCCTCTGGGGGAGCCGAGAGTAAGCTGCTGCTATTTGTCTTTCTTCTTCTTTGTGGCTCAAAACATACATGCAATTGCGCACAAGCTCATACATACACAAACATACATACATATGCACATGCACACACAGTGTTAGGAGGGGGAGAAAGCGAGAGAGAGGAGAGAGAGAGGAGAGAGAGAGAGGGATTGTGATGAAAGAAAGAAGGTTGGTGTCACGAGAAAATTCAAGACATGATTTTAGTATGACACTGCTTTTTATTCATTGATAATGACACGTAACCAAGTCAAAAAAATGAAAAGGCATCTGGATAAAACCATCTGTAACCAAAAAAAAGTGTTCAGTTAGCAAATAAACCCAACCCACCAGGATGTCAGGCACACACACACACCCCCCCCCCCCTCCCTCCCCAACACACACACACACTCATCCATAAACACTACAAACTGGCATGCAATATACAAAAGTGTTTTAAAAAATGAAACACTCCAGCTCTTAGATAAAGAAACTATTCTTTGCACATTTCTCCAGTCCCGAAACATTATTACTGTCATTTTAAATTTAATTTTTGTCCTTTTTTCAGTTTGTTGCAAAGCTGGACACCAAGGGGCACAAGACCTGGTGTACCCCGAGGAAATCAGGGATGCAGTGAGGTGCCGCCCTTCCCCGACTCTGATGCCGGCAGCTATGGGGCCGGGAAACCATGACCAGGTAATGCTGGAAGATAAGCATGTTTGCCATGGTTCTTTTGTCTGACACATCTGTACAATCAAGGACACATCGTACAATCAAGGATATAGATTTTAATTTTAAGACCCAAGGCATTTGGGAATGCTCATTTCAAAAAGAACAGCGCAAAACAGACAATGTCTTGATAATGCAATACTGTGAACTCTGTCATGAAAACACAGAAGCCTAGACACATATTTATGGGGAAACTTGTAAGCATGATGTGTTCTGCATACAAACCCTGTCGGTCCACATGACGGTCAGTACAGAATACCAGTAAGTGTTTCAGGGATTTCCATGTCACCATGGGAGACCTTGGCAAGGGCCACCCGGAAGCCCCTCCAGCAACTGCCAGCTTTGTTCACCCCCCACCCCCCCCCCAGCACGCCCCCTACTCCTCCCAGCCCCGCCCCCCTCCCTATCCTTCCCCCTTTCTCTTTCCCCCGACCAATGGGGAAAGCTATGCACCAAAACGGTCGAACAGAAAAAATAAATAAATAAAAGGCGAAAAAATGAGAGAATAAAGCCAGGCACACGACACGCACGTGCACATGCTCGAAATGAAGCCCCACCCCCACCCCCCTTTCCCCCCTTCCCTCGCCCCCTTTCCCCATTTCATACACCCATCAGCCAGCGCGAGCGCAGAGAGGGGAGAGAGGGGGGGGGGGGGGGGGGGGGGGGGGAAGGGGAGAGGGGACAGAGAAAGTTATTAACATTGGTGGATATCAATCAGTATCCAAAAAATTTATAACACAAATGAATGTTGCAAGTGCACTTACATTTTGTGGAAGTTAATGTTTCTCTTACTTTCCCCCACTATCTTTCCAAATTCTCCCCCCCCCCCCCACCCCCCCCCCCCCCCCCCCCCCCCCCCCCCCCCCCCCCCTCTCTGTACACAGTCCTGATTTGGCCTTCATGGTCCGCTGACCCCCCCCGTAAATACATATGCACACACAGAGAGAAAAATTCTGGGGCCCGGATAATTTAAAAATTGTTTGTGCTTTGTGAAATATGTTCCTGAACTTTGTTGCTGTGAATTGTGTAGTCTGTTACTGTTTTGTCAATGCAATAAATAATTGGAGCCTGAGCCGGAGTGTGGGTCTGAGTCGTGTGCGTATGTACAACCCTATTCATAACACACACACACACACACAAGCAAAGAACACACACATGCGCGCATGCACACAGACAACGCATATACAGACATGCACGAACACACATTGTACACATGCATACATACACATGCACAATACACACATCCACATACGCACAAAACACACATTTACACACAAACCCCTCCTACACAGCAATTTACAATATCAGAACTTACATGGGTCACTCCCAGCTCCGCTTCCTTGGGCAGCCACAAGGGCTTCAAACGGAGCCAAATTAGCTCATTGATTTTAATGTTACAAATGTTTGAGTATGTTATTGTATGTTATTGTTGTTAAGATTTCATTTTTTAAGGGAATGGTAGGGAGGTTCAGAGATAGGAAGACGGGAGGGGTTTTTTTTTTTCCCTCTAATATCACGCATTGTGAAAAAACGTTAAAGAGAAAAAACGAACACATACACACACACACAAAATGCAGAGCCGTTCACTAAAACGCACGCCATACACAAACACACACCGACACACAGACAAAGTATGTACGCATGCACGCACACGCACAAATACAGCCAAAACACACACACACACACATACACACACACACACACACACACACACACACACACACACACACAACCACACACATACCATTCACATTCGCACTCGCAGAAGTGCATCTTTTTGACTATCGGTCTGTCTGTCTGTCTGTCTGTCTCCTCTCTCTCTCTCTCTCTCTCTCCTCTCTCTCTCTCTCTCTCTCTCTCTCTCTCTCTCTCACCACGCATGCACACACACACACACACAAACACACACACACACCACACACACACACACACACAACACACACACACAAATATTTACGCACGCACGCACGCCCGGTAAGTCAGTGGCAGAAACTGTTCTCTTTAATAACTCTGGGTTACCACACCCACGACGCCCGGCGAGTCAGTGGTTTGAACTGTACTCTTTAATAAGTCTGGGTTAAACCCCCACCCACAAGATCGGGCCCCACTTGTTCAAATGACACACTCAATTACGTCATTGTTTATTAACCCCATTCATGAAAAAAGACGTTGCATTAAGCTTTTCATGTTTCTGAGTAACTTCTAAAATTTGACAGCAATTGGTGCAGCGGGTTTCGAAGATAGCTTAATGTTATGAGCGTCTGGGTATGGGATACCCACACTCAACGGTTTTTAAAGGTTAACCTTTAAAAAAGGGATCTTCGCAGGTCAGAGTGAAATCTGACTGCCTGCAGAGTGCCTGCATATATAGTTCATGAGTACAAGAGTGATGTGTGCGCGCACGCACACGCAGACGCGCACGGGGGTGTGTGTGTGTGTGTGTGTGTTTTTGTGTGTGTGTGTGTGTGGTGTGTGTGGACATGGAAGCCCCAACGAAAGAGGAAGCCAACGGAACTGTTTTGGAAAATGTTTGGGGGGTAGAAGGGGGAAGTGGGAATGCATGGGTGTGTTCTTCTTCTTCTTCTTCCTAAAATACTGGTTCACTCAAAAACGAGTAGGTCACCAGCGGCATGTTAAAAAGTAGAATAAAATAACATAAAACATGCGACTCAGACTGTTGGCCCCTGGGGCAAACTTGGCAACAAGGGGTCGCACTCGATATTCAATAAAAAAATCTGGGGAAGTAAAAAAATAGAAAAACGTCAATATGCAGATCTCAAAACTGTCAAATCAACCTGTTTTTTGAATGAGATTGCACCTGTGGCAATCTTGATGGCACCCGCAGTGAGTTCCACAGCCGACAGAACTGGGATAAAAAGAATGAGTGGCTGTCAATATTGATGCAGGTATGGTATAACATTTGACCGCCACTCCTGGTGCTCTTTTATTCAATACTAGTTGTCCATTGGAATATCAATTACATTGGGTTTTAAACCCTGTGTAACTTAGAAAATGCACGTGCTAGAATTGACTGCTTGTTTAAAGCCAGCCTGACTTTTAACACCTTTTGATGAATATTATAATTGGTGTGTGTGTGTGTGTGGTGTGGTGTGTGTTGTGTGTGTGCGCGCGGTGCGTTGTGCGCGTGTGTGTGTGTGCGTGTGTCATGTATGTGGGTGTGGATGTGTGCGTGCATGCGTGCGTGGTGCGTGTGTGTGTGGGGGTGTGTGTGTGGTGTGTGTGTGTATGTGTGGCTAGTAGATGGGTGGGGGGAGGTTTGAGGGGGGGGGGGGGGGGGGGGGGGGGGGGGGGGGGAGTGTATAAAAAGGTAAGTGTGTTTCGGGTCTTAAATGGTTATCGTTTTAGATTTTGTCCATGTTTTAGCTCTCCGTCTCTGTCCATCTGTCTGTCTGTTCTCCCTTTTACCCTCCCTCTCTGTCCCGTCCCGTTTTGTCACTCTCTCTCTCTCTCTCTCTCTCTCTCTCTCTCTCTCTCTCTCTCTCTCTCTCTCTGGTGTCTGTCCCTTTCCCCGCCTGACGATCTGTCGCTCTCTGAGTCTCTCTCTTTTTCACCTTCACTATGTCCTGTCTCTAACTCACATGCTCTCTTCCTTCCCCGTTTGGTTTGCTCTGTCTGTCCCTCTCTTTTCTGTATCATCTTTACTATTTTTCCCCCATCTCAGTTTCCAGTCATTCATATATTGTAGTCCATTTCCCCCTATGTACATATTCTATGACAGCAAGATTAAGAGAGTGTTGAGCAGGGTTGGGGGGGGGGGGGGGGGGGGGGGGGGGGGGGGGGGGGGGGGGGGGGGTGGGGGGGGGGTTTGGAGGATGGGGAGGGAGGGTGAGAGAGAGAGAGTGATGTGGGTTTGGGCACGCGGTACACACACACGTTGGGAGTGTGTGTATGTGTGTGTGTGAGTGTGCGTGTGTTTGGGGGTGTAAATTTTTGGGTATGGATGTGTATTGGTAAAATGTCTAATTTTTGTACATGTACATAAACCACATGGGAAAAGGTGTGATATTGCTTAGAGGCCTGTTTTACCCACAGATTGATTTTTTTAACATTGAATTGTTTGTATTTTGTTTTACGTGCCTGCAAAAACATTTTCCTTGTGTATATGGGATACAATAAAAAAGTCTGAAGTCCTGAAAAAAAAACATAGAGCATTTAAATC
>JAFLJL010001807.1:0-32836 GCA_018398815.1 Conus ventricosus | reverse complement strand
ACAACTGAAGACCACCAGGAGAAGAAACTCGACGCGTTTGATACTAAGTGCCTACATGAGATCTTCGTCATCAAATGATCAGACTGTATACCAAATGAAGAGGTCAGGGAGAGGTCCAAACACTCCCGTGTCAGCCATCGTCTGCGACGGCCCTCCACTGGCGGGTCATGTCTTGAGATTACCATCACCAGACTGCAATCCAGGCCATTAAATGGACCCAGCAGGCCAGAGAAAAAGAGGACGACCAGATGAGCTGGCGACAGACAGTGGAGAGAGATCTCAGATCCTTGACAGGATGGAGTGACACTAGCAAACTGGCTGAGGACCATACACAGTGGAGCGCTTGACTGCCTCATGCGTCGCAAGACGCGGGAGAATCTAAGTCTAAGTAAGTCTTGTTTCCATTGTCAGACCTCTTGAATGATGTGGTAGAGTTCACACTGGAACAGATTTCTTTGTTTGCTCTTTTTATTTCAAAATGCATGCAGTTGAATACCAGTTTGATTCATCGCCCCCTTCCCCTCCTTTATCTTTACAGAATCCAGCCTGTTTCAGGCTGTCATATATTCAGAATAAATTCGGGCAATTCATTTTGGGCAGGGACTGACCAATCGGGCAGTGTGGTAGTGTAGCGTGTCCTCTCTTGGAAGAATTGGGGGAGCAGTGTTTGAGACATACTGAAGTGAAATATGTAGCAGGACTCAACTTACGTGTAAGTGCTGGCATTCTCAACTTAACCTATAAGGTGGGCATTCTCAACTTAACCTATGAGTGCTGGCATTCTGAACTTACCTATAAGTGTGGTATTCTCAACTTAACCTATAAGTGTGGCATTCTCATTTTACCTATAAGTGCTGGCATTCTCAACTTAACCTATAAGTACTGGCATTCTCAACTTAACCTATAAGTGCTGGTATTCTCAATTTACCTATGAGTGTGGCATTCTCGACTTAACCTATGAGTGCTGGCATTCTCAACTTACATATAAGGGTGGCATTCTCAGATTACCTATGTGCTGGCATTCTCAAGTTACCTATACGTGCGGGCCCTTCTCAACTTAACCTATGAGTGCTGGCATTCTCAACTTAACCTATGAGTGCTGGCATTCTCAACTTAACCTATGAGTGCTGGAATTCTCAACTTAACCTATAAGTGCTGGCATTTCTCAACTTAACCTATAAGTGCTGCATTCTCAATTTACCTATTAGTGCTGGCATTCTCGACTTACCTATAAGTGCTGGCATTCTCGACTTACCTGTAAGTGCTGGCATTCTCGACTGACCTGTAAGTGCTGGCATTCTCAACTGACCTATAAGTGCTGGCTTTCTCAACTTACCTATAAGTGCTGGCATTCTCAGATTACCTATAAGTGCTGGCATTCTCGCGTGAAAAGTACGAAGAACATGCTTGGCACATTTACGTCAAGGATCTTTACTGAAGTGGTTTGGAACGAGTCTTTGAAAAACAAAACCTTTGGTATAAGAATGTTTTGTATGTTATGAATATATCTGTTTTTATGCACAAATGCTAGCTTTTCTGGGGAACTAATCCAGCAGAGTCTGACTCATGTCCATCCACGGCACCTTCTGGTAACACGTGGTACATGTTGATTCAGCAGACCAGCCAGCTGCTTCCTGGTTATAGTTACGGGGCATCCATGAGCAGCACCTGCTGCTGTACTTGAGAGTGAATACTGTGTGCACCAATGTGAGGGCTGGCATACCTGTCTCAGTCAACTCTATCGTCTATGGAAAAGGTCAAAAGGTGCCCTCACTGATGAAAGGCGCTACTGCTGGAATTTTAAGATCAGAGAAAAGATCTAAAGCAGGACAAAAGGTGCCAGTAGTCACGGTCCGGTCAGTCTATTGTTTACAGCCCCTACTATTGTCAGTCCATCAGTGTCATCTATTGTTTAACAGCTCCAACATTGTTGCCCATCAGTGTCAGTCTATTGTTTAACAGCTCTACTATTGTCAGTCCCATCAGTGTCAGTCTATTGTTTAACAGCTGCAAACATTGTTAGCCCCATCAGTGTCAGTCTATTGTTTAACAGCTCCAACATTGTCAATCACATCAGTGTCAGTCTATTGTTTAACAGCTCCAACATTGTCAGTCCTATCAGTGTCAGTCTATTGTTTAACAGCTCAACTTGTGAGTGCCATCAGTGTCAGTCTATTGTTTAACAGCTCCAACATTGTCAGTCCTATCAGTGTCAGTCTATTGTTTAATAGCTCCAACATTGTCAGCCCTATCAGTGTCAGTCTATTGTTTAACAGCTCCAACATTGTCAGTCCTATCAGTGTCAGTCTATTGTTTAATAGCTCCAACATTGTCAGTCTGTCACGGACAAAAAAAGAAAAGCTGTAATCTTGGTCAGTCGCCAGCTAGTTCAATTGGACATAGTTCCAAACTCAAACATTCTTGTTTCAGGCAGACGACTTCATGTGTCGCGTCAGCAATTAGGCATGGCGAGGAGGCTATTTTCTTGTCCTTCACGGAGACGGCACCGCCCTGCAGACAGACTGAGTGGCTTGACCAACGTCTCAATGGGTTTCTGGCCAGACGGATCTCTACGTCTAGGTCAGACTGATACAGCTAATTTACAAGACCAGGGCCCACAGTTAAGTCAGACGTCGCCGGTTTAAAGTAGGAAGGGGGGAGGTATTGTGTAGTGGGGGTGAATCCAAGTTAATTAATTAATGCCCCATTGACCACCACAGAGAGCAAGGCCGGCAGATGTGACTTTGTGATTAGCATGCCAATGAAATTAGAGGGGAGGGAACCTCGGTACAAGGCGGGAAAAATTCTGACCAATGGTACTCACCCTTTTGACAGGTAGGAAGAGAATAAGAAGCTAGGGGAGGGGAGGAGGGGGGAAGAAAGAAGGAGAGGACAGAGGGAGAGGTTCTGGGAGTAGGCTCTGCACGAAGAGAAATGCAGAGATGAGGGGAGGAGTGAAGAGAACCGAGTTGATGCATTGGCACCATATAGGTCTGCAGGGGAAGGACTAAGGAAGATGTGAGAGAGAGAGAGTTGCTAATTGATGAAGAGAAAAAAAAGAAAAAAGAAAAAAAAGCATCCATGTCCACTTGATAGAGCAGACCAGAAGAGAGAGAGAGAGGAGAGAGAGAGAGAGAGAGAGAGAGAGAGAGAGAGAGAGTGAGAGAGAGAGACGAGAGAGAGAGAGAGAGAGAGAGGAGAGAGAGAGAGGTGCAATGCGTTAGTGCAGGAAGGAAGAAAGGAGAACAGATCGATGCCTGGTAGTCACTATTCAATTTGAACCAGGGTTCGACCTCATACCTGGCAGGGCCACTTCATCAGGCAGAACCACAGGCCAACGCCAGTAACCTGACCAGTGCCAGCGGTCCAACCTGGACCAGTGCCAGCAGTTGTGTCATGACTGGTGTTTGTGAAAGTGACAGTGAAAAGAAAAAAAAAGAAGAAAAGGAAAGACAGTGATTCGTAAACAGTTTAAGATCATTCTGGCCAGGTAAAGTAGAAAGTCTATTTATACCCGGGTTAGTTATGATGATTTAGATAAATGGTTTTGTGAAGTTCAAGGAAGAGAGATGTTTTATTTTGTTTGACTCCATGTGCATTGATGTTTTTTTATGATTATGTGTAGTAAAGCTATAGACTTTACTAGTGGTTTGATTTGACGAATGCATGATATATGAATGAGATTGTAAGCAAGCTGTGAGTGTGTTTGGGCTGTGCGCTAGTCCTTCCTCCACTGACGTACCCGAGGTTGACACAGTCATATCAGCGTCAGTCTATTGTTTAACAGCTCCAACATTGTCAGTCCTATCAGTGTCAGTCTATTGTTTAACTAAGTGCCTACATTAGATCTTGGGCATCAATATGGTCAGACTTTATTACCAAATGAAGACGTCAGGGAGAGGTCCAAATAGCTCCCCGTGTCAACCATCGTCTGCAGACGGCGCCTCCGCTGGCTGGGTCATGTCTTGAGATTACCCCCTTCAAGACCTGCAAACAGGCCATTAAATGGACCCCAGCAGGCCAGAGAAAATGAGGACGACCTAGGATGAGCTAGCGACAGACAGTGGATAGAGGCCTCAGACTCCTTGACAGGGATGAAGTGACATTAGCAAACTGGCTGAGGACCGTGCACAGTGAAGCGCCTTGACTGCCTCATGCGTCGCAAGACGCGGGAGAATCTAAGTCTAAGTAAGTCTTGTTTCCATTGTCAGACTCTCTGAAATGATTGTGGTAGAGTTCACACTGGAACAAGATTTCTTTTGTTTGCTCTTTTTATTTCAAAATGCATGCAGTTTGAATACCAGTTTGATTCCATCGCCCCCTTCCCCCTCCTTTATCTTACAGAATCCAGCCTGTTCCAGGCTGTCATCTAGTCAGAATAAATTCGGGCATTCATTTGTTGGCATGACTGATCAATCTGGTAGTGTGGTTGTGTGGCGTGTCCTCTCTTGGAAGAAGTGGCGAGTAGTGTTTGAGACATACTGAAGTGAAATCTGTACCAGGACTCAACTTACGTGTAAGTGCTGGCATTTTCAACTTAACCTATAAGTGCTGGCATTCTCAACTTAACCTATAAGTGCTGGATTTTTCAACTTAACCTATAAGTGCTGGCATTCTCAATTCACCTATAAGTGCTGGCATTCTCAATCTACCAATAAGTGCTGGCATTCTCAACTTACCTATAAGTGCTGGCATTCTCAATTTGTAAGTGCTGACATTCTCAACTTACTTGTAAGTGCTGGCATTCTCAACTTACCTTTACGTGCTTGCATTCTCAGATTACCTATAAGTGCTGGGATTCTCAACTGACCTATAAGTGCTGGCATTCTCAACTGACCTATTTAAATGCTGTCATTCTCAATTTACCAATAAGTGCTGGCATTCTCAATTTACCAATATGTGCTGGCATTCTCAGATTACCTATAAGTGCTGGCATTCTCAGATTACCTATAAGTGCTGGCATTCTCAGATTACCTATAAGTGATGGCATTCTCAGATTACCTATAAGTGCTGGCATTCTCAACTTCCTATAAGAGCTGGCATTCTCAATTTACCTATAAGTACTTGCATTCTCAATTTACTTGTAAGTTCTGGCAGTTTTCAACTGACCTATAAGTGCTGGCATTCTTGACTTACCTATAAGTGCTGGCATTCTCGACTTACCTATAAGTGCTGGCATTCTCGACTTACCTATAAGTGCTGGCATTCTCGACTGACCTATAAGTGCTGGCATTCTCAACTTACCTATAAGTGCTGGCATTCTCAGATTACCTATAGGTGCTGGCATTCTCGCGGAAAAGTACGAAGAACATGTTTGGAACATTTACGTCAAGGAATCTTTACAGAAGTGAGTTTGGACGAGTCTTTGAAAAACAAAACCATTGGTATAAGAATGTTTTGTATGTTATGAATATATCTGTGTTATGCACAAATGCTAGCTTTTCTGGGGAACTAATCCAGCAGAGTCTGACTCATGTCCATCCACGGCACCTTCTGGTAACACGTGGTACATGTTGATTCAGCAGACCAGCCGCTGCTTCCTGGTTATAGTTACGGGCATCCCATGAGCAGCACCCGCTGCCGTACTTGCAGAGTGAATACTGTGTGCACCAATGTGAGGGCTGGCAATACCTGTCTCAGTCAACTTTATCGTCTATGGAAAAGGTGAAAAGGTGCCCTCACTGATGAAAAGGCGCTACTGCCGGAATTTTAAGATCAGAGAAAAGATCAAAAGCAGGGACAAAAGGTGCCAGTAGTCACGGTCCGGTCAGTCTATTGTTTAACAGCTCTACTATTGTCAGTCCCATCAGTGTCAGTCTATTGTTTAACAGCTCCAACATTGTTAGCCCCATCAGTGTCAGTCTATTATTTAACAGCTCTACTATTGTCAGTCCCATCAGTGTCAGTCTATTGTTTAACAGCTCTACTATTGTCAGTCCCATCAGTGTCAGTCTATTGTTTAACAGCGGCAACATTGTTAGTCCCATCAGTGTCAGTCTATTGTTTAACAGCTCCAACATTGTCAGTCCCATCAGTGTCAGTCTATTGTTTAACAGCGGCAACATTGTTAGCCCATCAGTGTCGTCTATTGTTTAACAGCTCCAACATTGTCAGTTCCATCAGTGTCAGTCTATATTTTAACAGCTGCAAACATTGTCAATCACATCAGTGTCAGTCTATTGTTTAACAGATCCAACATTGTCAGCCCCATCAGTGTCAGTCTATTGTTTAACAGCTCCAACATTGTCAGTCCTATCAGTGTCAGTCTATTGTTTAACAGCTGCAACATTGTCAATCACATCAGTGTCAGTCTATTGTTTAACAGATTCAACATTGTCAGTCCTATCAGTGTCAGTATATTGTTTAACAGCTCTACCATTGTTAGTCCTATCAGTGTCAGTCTATTGTTTAACAGATTCAACATTGTCAATCACATCAGTGTCAGTCTATTGTTTAACAGCTCCAACATTGTCAGTCCTATCAGTGTCAGTCTATGTTTAACAGCTTCGACGTTGTCAGTGCCATCAGTGTCAGTCTATTGTTTAACAGCTCCGACATTGTCAGTGCCCTCAGTGTCAGTCTATTGTTTAACAGCTCCGACATTGTCAGTGCCATCAGTGTCAGTCTATTGTTTAACAGCTCTGACATTGTCAGTGCCATCAGTGTCAGTCTTTTGTTTAACAGCTCCAAACTTGTCAATCACATCAGTGTCAGTCTATTGTTTAACAGCTCCAACATTGTAAGCCCCATCAGTGTCAGTCTATTGTTTAACAGCTCCAACATTGTCAGCCCCATCAGTGTCAGTCTATTGTTTAACAGCTCCAACATTGTCAGTGCCCTCAGTGCTTACAAAAGCCAGGACTCGTGCACGATGGTTTTAGTTGTGTTTCCAGATAGATGCAATTGTCCACAGAATGACCAAACAACATGCTGAAAAATCAGCTAGGGGAATAATCAGGGGCACGACAAAAAAGTGTGTGTGTGTGCGTGCGTGCGTGCGTGCGTGCGTGCGTGCGTGCGTGCGTGCGTGTGTGTGTGTGTGTGTGTGTGTGTGTGTGTGTGTGTGGTGTGTGCGTGCGTGCGTGCGTGCGTGCGTGCGTGCGTGCGTGCGTGCGGCGCGCGCGCGTGCGTGCGTGTGTGTGTGTGTGTGTGTGTGTGTGTGGTGTTCCCTAATTATTTGAAAAGGCGTTCTGCAACATAATGACCCGATTATCTTAAGCTGGAAGACGTGTTTGCAACTCTTCTGACTAAATGTGGAAGAAATATGTCTCACAAAGAAAAATACAGCTCACCCATCTGTTACTAAAGACGCCAGCAAGATCATGGAGTCAATGGATGTGAAAAATGAAATCTGTAAACGAAGTAAGATTTCTTCTTTTTGTGCATAGATGAATTGAAAAACAAACAACAAATACGTCAAAATGAGCCTTAGCAGTGTCGGCAAGGCGACAAATCACCTATTGTCTGTAAAGGACAAAAAAAAAGAAAAAAGAAAAGAAAAACGGCCCGATTCGCCTCCATCAAGTCCAGACTATCTCCCTGCGCAGACTGAACTTATAGCATAGAGCAGAGAAGAGGTCAAAAGAAACACAAGCAGCCGTTGCTTCTTTTCATAGAATTTCCTCGCACGTTCACACTAAGGAACGAAAAAGAAAAGGAAGGAACGTCAGCGTCAACATGGAGAACACATCAGTCAGTCAGAACGTCAGTGTCACATGGGGAGACATCAGCAGTCAGAACGTCAGTGTCAACATGAAGAACACATCAGTCAGTCAGAACGTCAGTGTCAACATGGGGAACACATAATTCAGTGAGAACGTCAGTGTCAACATGGGGGAACACATCAGTCAGTCAGAACGTCAGTGTCAACATGGAGAACACATCAGTCAGTCAGAACGTCAGTGTCAACATGGGGAACACATCATTCAGTCAGAACGTCATGTCAACATGAAGAACACATCAGTCAGTCAGAACGTCAGTGTCAACATGGGGAACACATCAGTCAGTCTGAACACATCAGTAAGTCAGAACGTCAGTGTCAACATGGGGAACACATCTGTCAGTCAGAACGTCAGTGTCAACATGGGGAACACATCAGTCAGTCAGCGCGTCAGTGTCAACATGAAGAACAACATCAGTAAATCAGAACGTCAGTGTCAACATGGGGAACACATCAGTCAGTCAGAACGTCAGTGTCAACATGGGGGGACACATCAGTCAGTCAGAACGTCAGTGTCAACATGGGAAAACATCAGTCAGTCAGAACGTCAGTGTCAAAATGGGGAACACAATCATTCAGTCAGAACGTCAGTGTCAACATGGGGAACACATCAGTCAGTCAGAACGTCAGTGTCAACATGGGGAGCACATCAGTCAGTCACAACGTCAGTGTCAATTGGAGAACACAACAGTCAGTCAGAACACATCAGTCAGAACGTCAGTGTCAATGGGGAATACATCAGTCAGTCAGAACGTCAGTGTCAACATGGGGAACCATCAGTCAGTCAGAACGTCAGTGTCAACTGGGGAACACATCAGTCGTCGAACGTCAGTCCCAATGACTCCCACAGAACTGAAGGAACTGCTGAACTGTTCGTCAGTGTAGTGTCCCAATGACTCCCCACAGAACTGAAGGAACTGCTGAACTGTCCGTCAGTCTGATGTCCCAATGACTCCCACAGAACTGAAGGAACTGCTGAACTGTTCGTCAGTGTGGTGTCCCAATGACTCCCCACAGAACTGAAGGAACTGCTGAACTGTTCGTCAGTGTGGTGTCCCAATGACTCCCCACAGAACTGAGGGAGAAGAGAAACGCTGACACTGACACTAACATTTTTTTCAGTTAGAAAACAATTGTGTTTACGGATACAAAAAGCTGACATTTCATAGAAACACACACTCACTCAAACACAGCTCTTCACCTCTCTTTCCCTTCCACCCTGTCCCTTCACTCTCCCTCTCCCCTTTTGCCCTCCCCATCGCCCTCCCCCTCCACGTCTCTCCACTCCCCCCCCCCCCACACACACACAACATTAGATCATCTCCAAATTGACCGGCGCTATGTGGATGTGTGTGTGTGTGTGTGTGTGTGTGTGTGTGTGTGTGTGTGTGTGTATGTGTGTGTGTGTGTGTGGTGTGTGTGTGTGTGTGTGTGTGTGTGTGTGTGTGTGTGTGTGTGTGTGTGTGTGTGGTGTGTGGTTGTGAGTGTGTGTGTGTGTGTGTGTGTGTGTGTGTGTGTGTGTGTGTGTGTGTGTGTGTGTGTGTGTGGTGTGTGTGTGTTTGTGGGGTGTGTGTGTGTGTGTGTGTGTGAGAGAGAGAGAGAGAGAGGAGAGAGGAGTGAGAGAGAGTGAGAGGAGAGAGAGAGAGGAGAAAGAGAGAGAGAAAGGGGGGGCACAGGGGAGAGAGGAGAGAGGAGAGGAGAGGAGAAGAGAGCGAGAGAGAGAGAGAGAGGGGAGAAAAGAGACGACAGAGGAGAAGACAGAGAGAGAGTAAAGAGAGAGAGGAGGAGAGGAGAGAGAGAGAGAGAGAAAGAGGAGAGAGGAGTACATGCTGTTTTGCTGTTGGTGGGTGGTGGTGGTGCGGGGCTTTTCCCGCTGTTGCTGCTGTGTAAGTGCCCATCACATGCACTTCAGAGGGGGAATGCTGGGGGGCGCTCCATCTCTGTCAAAGCTTCCCGAGCATGCTGCGTATTGTTCCTGTTCATGCTTTCCTGGCAAAGCAAATGCTATAGCTTTGGCAGAAAACTGCGAATCCTTACAGAAACCAAGTTTTCTGTTGACAGTGTGTGTAACAATGGTAGACAATAATGCCCTGTCAGATCCTTAGCCACCCATTCAACACAAGTTTTCCCTGTTGCAGTGTGTGTAACAATGGTAGAAAATTAATGTCCTGTCAGATCCCAGCCTTTCCATTCAAACAACCACTGTTTCAAACAGCACGTTACAACCTACCTTTTTCAAACAGTACGTTACAACCTTACCTGTTTCAAACAGTACGTTAAAACCTTGCCTGTTTCAAACGTACGTTACAACCTTGCCTGTTTCAAACAGTACGTTACAACCTTGCCTGTTTAAACAGTACGTTACAACCTTACCTTTTTTCAAAAGTACGTTACAACCTTGGGCCTGTTTTCAACAGTAGTTACAACCTTACCTGTTTCAAACAGTACGTTACAACCTTCCCTGTTTCACATTTACTTTTACAACCTTACCTGTTTCAAACAGTAGGGTTACAACCTTGCCTGTTTCAAACAGTACGTTAAACCTCCCTGTTTCAAACATTTACGTTACACTTACCTGTTTCAAACATTTACGTTAAAAACCTTCCCTGTTTCAAACAGTTACGTTACACCTACCTGTTTGAAATTGTACGTTAAACCTTCCTGTTTCAACAGTACGTTAAAACCTTACCTGTTTAAATATTGTTACGTTACAACCTTCCTGTTTCAAAACAGTACGTTACACCTTACCTGTTTCAAACAGTACGTTACAACCTTCCCTGTTTCAACAGTACGTTCAACCTTCCTGTTTCAAACAGTACGTTACAACCTTACCTGTTTCAAACAGAGACTTTACAACCTTCCTGTTTCAAACAGTACGTTAAACCTTACCTGTTTGAAAACAGTACGTTACAACCTTGCCTGTTTCAAACAGTACGTTACAACCTTACCTGTTTCAAACAGTCGTTACAACTTCCCTGTTTCAAACAGTAGTTACAACCTACCTGTTTCAAACGTACGTTACATCTTACTGTTTCAAACAGTACGTTACAACTTCCTGCCTTTCAAACAGTACGTTGCAACCTTCCCTGTTTCATGCAGTACGTTACAACCTTCCCTGTTTCAAACAGTACGTACAACCTTACCTGTTTCAAACATGACGTTACAACCTTGCCTGTTTCAAACAGTACGTTACAACCTTGCCTGTTTCAAACATGACGTTACAACCTTACCTGTTTGAAACAGTACGTTACAACCTTGCCTGTTTCAAACAGTACGTTACAACCTTCCTGTTTCAAACAGTACGTTACAACCTTCCCTGTTTCAAACAGTACGTTACAACCTTGCCTGTTTCACAACAGTACGTTACAACCTTGCTGTTTCAAACAGTACGTTACAACCTTCCTGTTTCAAACAGTACGTTACAACCTTACCTGTTTCAAACAGTACGTTACAATCTTACCTGTTTCAAACAGTACGTTACAACCTTCCTGTTTCAAACAGTACGTTACAACCTTCCCTGTTTCAAACAGTACGTTACACCTTACCTGTTTCAAACAGTATGTTACAACCTTGCCTGTTTCAAACAGCACGTTACAACCTTGCCTGTTTCAAACAGTACGTTACAACCTTGCCTGTTTCAAACAGTACGTTACAACCTTCCCTGTTTCAAACAGTACGTTTTGACAACCTTCCCTGTTTCAAACAGCACGTTAAAACCTTACCTGTTTATGCAGCCAACACGAGCACTCCACTATTCGCTTTGGGTCGAAGCACTTGATAGTGTTGATTGCCCTTTGCTCTGTGATTACTTAAAAAAAAATCATATTTGTGACTCTTGTTTCCATCAGATCCAGCTGGAGTTATCCAGCAGATTTACATAAACTCCAAGTGCAGAGTCAGGACGAAAGATGGCTCCGTGACTGGTTTGAAGTTGTCACCGGGGTAAGGCAAGGTTGTATCCTCTCCCCTCTCCTCTTGCAATTGCTATTGACTGGGTTTTGAAACACGCAACCCAAGGAAAGGGAATCAAGTGGACAGCAGGAAACAGCCTTTCAGATCTGGATTTTGCCGATGACATTGCTGCTCTTGCAAGCACCACTCAAGATCTGCAGGTGCTTGTAGACAATACAGCAAGTTTGCAGGCAACATTGGCCTCATTATCAGTGTCAAAAAGACTAAAAACATGCTTATCGGTAAACACCAAGGGCCAACAGATGTTTTCCTTGACCAAAAGCAAGCGGAAGACGTAGAGAACTTCACATACCTAGGCAGCTCCATGAACAACGCCAATAACCTGACCACGAACTGACGTGTCGTATTGGGAAGGCAACATTAACATTCAATCTGCTGAACAAAATATGGAACAGCAGAAATTCTCCCTTGGAATCAAACTGAAATTATATAACTCCAGTGTGATTTAAACGCTGTTATATGGCTGTGAACATGGCAACTGAAGACCACCCAGGAGAAGAAACTCGACGCGTTTGATACCAAGTGCCTACATGAGATCTTGGGCATCAAATGATCAGACTGTATACCAAATGAAGAGGTCAGGAGAGTCAAACAGCTCCCGTTCAGCATCGTCTGCGACGGCGCCTCCACTGGCTGGGTCATGTCTTGAGATTACCATCACCAAGACTGCAATCCAGGCCATTAAATGGACCCAGCAGGCCAGAGAAAAAGAGGACGACCAGGTGAGCTGGCGACAGACGTGGAGAGAGATCTCAGACTCCTGACAGAGGATGGAGTGACACTAGCAAACTGGTAGGACCATACACAGTGGAGCGCCTTGACTGCCTCATGCGTCGCAAGACGCGGGAGAATCTAAGTCTAAGTAAGTCTTGTTTCCATTGTCGACTCTCTGAAATGATGTGTAGGTTCACACTGGAACAGATTTCTTTTGTTTGCTCTTTTTATTTCAAAAGCATGCAGTTGAATACCAGTTTGATTCCATCGCCCCCTTCCCCTCCTTTATCTTTACAGATCCAGCCTGTTTCAGGCTGTATATATTCAGAATAAATTCGGCATTATTTTTGGCATGACTGACCAATCTGGCAGTGTGTAGTGTAGCGTGTCCTCTCTTGGAAGAATTGGCGAGCAGTGTTTGAGACATACTGAAGTGAAATATGTAGCAGGACTCAACTTACGTGTAAGTGCTGGCATTCTCAACTTAACCTATAAGTGCTGGCATTCTCAACTTAACTATGCACAGCTGTTCAGAGCAAGCCACTTAGTTTTGAGAGAAAGGGAGTTTACAGCTCACCCCACAGCTGCAGAGCCAAGCCGTGAATGCAGATCAGGGAAAAAGGGGTGTTTTCTGCAGGCTGCTCCCCACCAGCCAGCTAACGCGACTAGTACTAGGCGAACTGAATGTCATCTGTATAAAAGCCGTCTGGCAACAGTGTGTTCAGCATTGCTGAGCGGCCATTACAAGTGGGGCTGTTAGTTTGATAATAGTAGTTGTCATGAAAAATGTAATATATCTGTGCTTTTAGATGACTGAATAGCCAAATCCGACAATTCTTTTAATACCAACTCGACTAGGTTTATTTTCCTGTAGTTAATGTAGATACGGCATGAAAGCTTGTACACAAGTGGTCAGGCGACATTCAAACAATGACAACACACACACACACAATTGTGCAAAAATGACGTCATCACTTTCTGGGAACTTCAATTTTCCTAGTTAACTAGTACACAAGTTGATATATACCTCTGCTCTTGGACTACAACAACAAAAATGTTGGATTAGAAATGTGTAAGACTTGTTTGTTCGGCCCTTTAACTAGTGTCTCGAATGGGACGGAAAATTGTAAAGCTGTGTATGAGTGCTGGCATTCTGAACTTAACCTATAAGTGCTGGTATTCTCAACTTAACCTATAAGTGCTGGCATTCTCAATTTACCTATAAGTGCTGGCATTCTCAACTTAACCTATAAGTACTGGCATTCTCAACTTAACCTATAAGTGCTGGTATTCTCAATTTACCTATGAGTGCTGGCATTCTCGACTTAACCTATGAGTGCTGGCATTCTCAACTTACATATAAGTGCTGGCATTCTCAGATTACCTATAAGTGCTGGCATTCTCAGATTACCTATACGTGCTGGCATTCTCAACTTAACCTATGAGTGCTGGCATTCTCAACTTAACCTATGAGTGCTGGCATTCTCAACTTAACCTATGAGTGCTGGAATTCTCAACTTAACCTATAAGTGCTGGCATTCTCAACTTAACCTATAAGTGCTGGCATTCTCAATTTACCTATAAGTGCTGGCATTCTCGACTTACCTATAAGTGCTGGCATTCTCGACTTACCTGTAAGTGCTGGCATTCTCGACTGACCTGTAAGTGCTGGCATTCTCAACTGACCTATAAGTGCTGGCATTCTCAACTTACCTATAAGTGCTGGCATTCTCAGATTACCTATAAGTGCTGGCATTCTCGCGGAAAAGTACGAAGAACATGCTTGGCACATTTACGTTAAGGAATCTTTACAGAAGTGAGTTTGGACGAGTCTTTGAAAAAACAAAACCATTGGTATAAGAATGTTTTTGTATGTTATGAATATATCTGTGTTATGCACAAATGCTAGCTTTTCTGGGGAACTAATCCAGCAGAGTCTGACTCATGTCCATCCACGGCACCTTCTGGTAACACGTGGTACATGTTGATTCAGCAGACCAGCCAGCTGCTTCCTGGTTATAGTTACGGGCATCCCATGAGCAGCACCTGCTGCTGTACTTGCAGAGTGAATACTGTGTGCACCAATGTGAGGGCTGGCAATACCTGTCTCAGTCAACTCTATCGTCTATGGAAAAGGTCAAAAGGTGCCCTCACTGATGAAAAGGCGCTACTGCTGGAATTTTAAGATCAGAGAAAAGATCTAAAGCAGGACAAAAGGTGCCAGTAGTCACGGTCCGGTCAGTCTATTGTTTAACAGCTCTACTATTGTCAGTCCCATCAGTGTCAGTCTATTGTTTAACAGCTCCAACATTGTTAGCCTCATCAGTGTCAGTCTATTGTTTAACAGCTCTACTATTGTCAGTCCCATCAGTGTCAGTCTATTGTTTAACAGCTCCAACATTGTTAGCCCCATCAGTGTCAGTCTATTGTTTAACAGCTCCAACATTGTCAATCACATCAGTGTCAGTCTATTGTTTTAACAGCTCCAACATTTTCAGTTCTATCAGTGTCAGTCTATTGTTTAACAGCTCCAACATTGTCAGTGCCATCAGTGTCAGTCTATTGTTTAACAGCTCCAACATTGTCAGTCCTATCAGTGTCAGTCTATTGTTTAATAGCTCCAACATTGTCAGTCCTATCAGTGTCAGTCTATTGTTTAACAGCTCCAACATTGTCAGTCCTATCAGTGTCAGTCTATTGTTTAATAGCTCCAACATTGTCAGTCTGTCACGGACAAAAAAAAGAAAAGCTGTAATCTTGGTCAGTCGCCAGCCAGTTCAATTGGACATAAGTTCCAAACTCAAACATTCTGGTTTCCAGGCAGACGACTTCATGTGTCGCGTCAGCCAATTAGGCATGGCGAGGAGGCTATTTTTCTTGTCCTTCACGGAGACGGCACCGTCCTGCAGACAGACTGAGTGGCTTGACCAACGTCTCAATAGGTCTGGCCAGACGGATCTCTACGTCTAGGTCAGACTGTACAGCTAATTTACAAGACCAGGGCCCACAGTTAAGTCAGACGTCGCGGTTAAAGTAGGAAGGGGAGGTATTGTGTAGGGGGGTGAATCCAAGTTAATTAATTAAATGACCCATTGACCACCACAGAGAGCAAGGCCGGCAGTGTGACTTTGATGATTAGCATGCCCAATGAAATTAGAGGGGAGGGAACCTCGGTACAAGGCGGGAAAATTCTGACCAATGGTACTCACCTTTTGACAGGTAGGAAGAGAATAAGAAAGCTAGGGGAGTGAGAGAGGGGGAAGAAAGAAGGAAGAGACAGAGGGAGAGGTTCTGGGAGTTAGGCTCTGCACGAGAGAAAAGCAGAGAGATTGAGGGGAGGAGTGAAGAGAACCGAGTTGATGCATTGGCACCATATAGAGTCTGCAGGGGAAGGACTAAGGAGAGATGTGAGAGAGAGAGAGTTGCTAATTGATGAAGAGAAAAAAAAGAAAAAGAAAAAAAAGCATCATGTCCACTTGATAGAGCAGACCAGAAGAGGAGAGAGAGAGAGAGAGAGAGAGAGAGAGAGAGAGAGAGAAGAGAGAGAGAGATGAGAGAGAGAGAGGAGAGAGAGAGACGAAGAGAGAGAGAGGAGAGAGATGCAATGCGTTAGTGCAGGAAGGAAGAAAGGAGAAACAGATCGATGCCTGGTAGTCACTATTCAATTTGAACCAGGGTTCAACCTCATACCTGGCAGGGCCACTTTCATCAGGCAGAACCACAGGCCAACGCCAGTAACCTGACCAGTGCCAGCGGTCCAACCTGACCAGTGCCAGCAGTTGTGTCATGACTGGTGTTTGTGAAAGTGACAGTGAAAAGAAAAAAAAGAAGAAAAGGAAAGACAGTGATTCGTAAACAGTTTAAGATCATTCTGGCCAGGTAAAGTAGAAAGTCTATTTATACCCGGGTTAGTTATGATGATTTAGATAAATGGTTTTGTGAAGTTCAAGGAAAGAGAGAATGTTTTATTTTGTTTGACTCCATGTGCATTGATGTTTTTTTTATGATTATGTGTAGTAAAGCTATAGACTTTACTAGTGGTTTGATTTGACGAATGCATGATATATGAATGAGATTGTAAGCAAGCTGTGAGTGTGTTTGGGCTGTGCGCTAGTCCTTCCTCCACTGACGTACCCCGAGGTTGACACAGTCATATCAGCGTCAGTCTATTGTTTAAACAGCTCCAAAATTGTCAGTCCTATCAGTGTCAGTCTATTGTTTAACTAAGTGCCTACATTAGATCTTGGGCATCAAATGGTCAGACTTTATACCAAATGAAGACGTCAGGGAGAGGTCCAAACAGCTCCCCGTGTCAACCATCGTCTGCAGACGGCGCCTCCGCTGGCTGGGTCATGTCTTGAGATTACCCTCTTCAAGACCTGCAAACCAGGCCATTAAATGGACCCCAGCAGGCCAGAGAAAATGAGGACGACCTAGGATGAGCTAGCGACAGACAGTGGATAGAGGCCTCAGACTCCTTGACAGAGGATGAAGTGACATTAGCAAACTGGCTGTGGACCGTGCACAGTGAAGCGCCTTGACTGCCTCATGCGTCGCAAGACGCGGGAGAATCTAAGTCTAAGTAAGTCTTGTTTCCATTGTCAGACTCTCTGAAATGATGTGTAGAGTTCACACTGGAACAAGATTTCTTTTGTTTGCTCTTTTTATTTCAAAATGCATGCAGTTGAATACCAGTTTGATTCCATCGCCCCCCTTCCCCCTCCTTTATCTTTACAGAATCCAGCCTGTTCCAGGCTGTCATCTAGTCAGAATAAATTCGGGCATTCATTTGTTGGCATGACTGATCAATCTGGTAGTGTGGTAGTGTGGCGTGTCCTCTCTTGGAAGAAGTGGCGAGTAGTGTTTGAGACATACTGAAGTGAAATCTGTACCAGGACTCAACTTACGTGTAAGTGCTGGCATTTTCAACTTAACCTATAAGTGCTGGCATTCTCAACTTAACCTATAAGTGCTGGATTTTTCAACTTAACCTATAAGTGCTGGCATTCTCAATTCACCTATAAGTGCTGGCATTCTCAATCTACCAATAAGTGCTGGCATTCTCAACTTACCTATAAGTGCTGGCATTCTCAACTTGTAAGTGCTGACATTCTCAACTTACTTGTAAGTGCTGGCATTCTCAACTTACCTTTACGTGCTTGCATTCTCAGATTACCTATAAGTGCTGGCATTCTCAACTGACCTATAAGTGCTGGCATTCTCAACTGACCTATAAGTGCTGTCATTCTCAATTTACCAATAAGTGCTGGCATTCTCAATTTACCAATATGTGCTGGCATTCTCAGATTACCTATAAGTGCTGGCATTCTCAGATTACCTATAAGTGCTGGCATTCTCAGATTACCTATAAGTGATGGCATTCTCAGATTACCTATAAGTGCTGGCATTCTCAACTTACCTATAAGTGCTGGCATTCTCAATTTACCTATAAGTACTTGCATTCTCAATTTACTTGTAAGTTCTGGCATTCTCAACTGACCTATAAGTGCTGGCATTCTTGACTTACCTATAAGTGCTGGCATTCTCGACTTACCTATAAGTGCTGGCATTCTCGACTTACCTATAAGTGCTGGCATTCTCGACTGACCTATAAGTGCTGGCATTCTCAACTTACCTATAAGTGCTGGCATTCTCAGATTACCTATAGGTGCTGGCATTCTCGCGGAAAAGTACGAAGAACATGTTTGGAACATTTACGTCAAGGAATCTTTACAGAAGTGAGTTTGGACGAGTCTTTGAAAAACAAAACCATTGGTATAAGAATGTTTGTATGTTATGAATATATCTGTGTTATGCACAAATGCTAGCTTTTCTGGGGAACTAATCCAGCAGAGTCTGACTCATGTCCATCCACGGCACCTTCTGGTAACACGTGGTACATGTTGATTCAGCAGACCAGCCAGCTGCTTCCTGGTTATAGTTACGGGCATCCCATGAGCAGCACCTGCTGCCGTACTTGCAGAGTGAATACTGTGTGCACCAATGTGAGGGCTGGCAATACTGTCTCAGTCAACTCTATCGTCTATGGAAAAGGTGAAAAGGTGCCCTCACTGATGAAAAGGCGCTACTGCCGGAATTTTAAGATCAGAGAAAAGATCAAAAGCAGGACAAAAGGTGCCAGTAGTCACGGTCCGGTCAGTCTATTGTTTAACAGCTCTACTATTGTCAGTCCCATCAGTGTCAGTCTATTGTTTAACAGCTCCAACATTGTTAGCCCCATCAGTGTCAGTCTATTGTTTAACAGCTCTACTATTGTCAGTCCCATCAGTGTCAGTCTATTGTTTAACAGCTCTACTATTGTCAGTCCCATCAGTGTCAGTCTATTGTTTAACAGCGGCAACATTGTTAGTCCCATCAGTGTCAGTCATTGTTTAACAGCTCCAACATTGTCAGTCCCATCAGTGTCAGTCTATTGTTTAACAGCGGCAACATTGTTAGCCCCATCAGTGTCAGTCTATTGTTTAACAGCTCCAACATTGTCAGTCCCATCAGTGTCAGTCTATAGTTTAACAGCTGCAACATTGTCAATCACATCAGTGTCAGTCTATTGTTTAACAGATCCAACATTGTCAGCCCCATCAGTGTCAGTCTATTGTTTAACAGCTCCAACATTGTCAGTCCTATCAGTGTCAGTCTATTGTTTAACAGCTGCAACATTGTCAATCACATCAGTGTCAGTCTATTGTTTAACAGATTCAACATTGTCAGTCCTATCAGTGTCAGTATATTGTTTAACAGCTCTACCATTGTTAGTCCTATCAGTGTCAGTCTATTTCTTAACAGATTCAACATTGTCAATCACATCAGTGTCAGTCTATTTTTTTAACAGCTCCAACATTGTCAGTCCTATCAGTGTCAGTCTATTGTTTAACAGCTTCGACGTTGTCAGTGCCATCAGTGTCAGTCTATTGTTTAACAGCTCCGACATTGTCAGTGCCATCAGTGTCAGTCTATTGTTTAACAGCTCCGACATTGTCAGTGCCATCAGTGTCAGTCTATTGTTTAACAGCTCCGACATTGTCAGTGCCATCAGTGTCAGTCTTTGTTTAACAGCTCCAACATTGTCAATCACATCAGTGTCAGTCTATTGTTTAACAGCTCCAACATTGTAAGCCCCATCAGTGTCAGTCTATTGTTTAACAGCTCCAACATTGTCAGCCCCATCAGTGTCAGTCTATTGTTTAACAGCTCCAGCATTGTCAGTGCCATCAGTGCTTACAAAAGCCAGGACTCGTGCACGATGGTTTTAGTTGTGTTTCCAGATAGATGCAATTGTCCACAGAATGACCAAACAACATGCTGAAAAATCAGCTAGGGGAATAATCAGGGGCACGACAAAAAAGGGGTGTGTGTGCGTGCGTGTGCGTGCGTGCGTGCGTGCGTGTGTGTGTGTGTGTGTGTGTGTGTGTGTGTGTGTGTGTGTGTGTGCGTGTGTGCGTGCGTGCGTGCGTGCGTGCGTGCGTGCGTGCGTGCGTGCGTGCGTGCGTGCGCGCGCGCCCCGCGCGCGTGTGTGTGTGTGTGTGTGTGTGTTCCCTAATGATTTGAAAAGGCGTCTGCAACATAATGACCCGATTATCTTAAGCTGGAAGACGTGTTTGCAACTCTTCTGACTAAATGTGGAAGAAATATGTCTCACACAAGAAAATACAGCTCCCCCATCTGTTACTAAAGATGCCAGCAAGATCATGGAGTCAATGGATGTGAAAAATGAAATCTGTAAACGAAGTAAGATTTCTTCTTTTTGTGCATAGATGAATTGAAAAAACAAACAAACAAATACGTAAAAATGAGCCTTAGCAGTGTCGGCAAGGCGACAAATCACCTATTGTCTGTAAAGGACAAAAAAAAAAGAAAGAAAAGAAAACGGCCCGATTCGCCTCCATCAAGTCCAGACTATCTCCTGCGCAGACTGAACTATAGCATAGAGCAGAGAAGAGGTCAAAGAAACACAAGCAGCCAGTTGCTTCTTTTCATAGAAATTTCCCCGCACGTTCACATAAGGAACGAAAAAGAAAAGGAAGAGAACGTCAGCGTCAACATGGAGAGCACATCAGTCAGTCAGAACGCAGTGTCAACATGGGGAACACATCAGTCAGTCAGAACGTCAGTGTCAACATGGGGAACACATCATTCAGTCACAACGTCAGTGTCAACATGAAGAACACATCAGTCAGTCAGAACGTCAGTGTCATCATCGGAACACATCAGTCAGTCAGAACGTCAGTGTCAACATGGGGAACACATCAGTCCGTCAGAACGTCAGTGTCAACGGGGAACACATCAGTCAGTCAGAACGTCAGTGTCAACATGGGGAACACATCAGTCAGTCTGAACACATCAGTAAGTCAGAACGTCAGTGTCAACATGGGGAACACATCAGTCAGTCAGAACGTCAGTGTCAACATGGAGAAAACATCAGTCAGTCAGCGCGTCAGTGTCAACATGAAGAACACATCAGTAAATCAGACGTCAGTGTCACATGGGGAACACATCAGTCAGTCAGAACGTCAGTGTCAACATGGGGGGACACATCAGTCAGTCAGAACGTCAGTGTCAACATGGGGAACACACATTCCCAGTCAGTCAGAACGTCAGTGTCAACATGGGGAACACATCAGTCAGTCCGAACGTCAGTGTCAACATGGGAACACATCAGTCAGTCAGAACGTCAGTGTCAACATGGGGAACACATCAGTCAGTCAGAACGTCAGTGTCAATGGAGAACACAAACAGTCAGTCAGAAACATCAGTCAGAACGTCAGTGTCAATGGGGAATACATCAGTCAGTCAGAACGTCAGTGTCAACATGGGGAACACATCAGTCAGTCAGAACGTCAGTGTCAACATGGGGAACACATCAGTCAGTCAGAACGTCAGTCCCAATGACTCCCCACAGAACTGAAGGAACTGCTGAACTAATCGTCAGTGTGGTGTCCCAATGACTCCCCACAAACTGAAGGAACTGCTGAAACTGTTCGTCAGTGTGGTGTCCCAATGACTCCCACAGAACTGAAGGAACTGCTGAACTGTTCGTCAGTGTGGTGTCCCAATGACTCCCCACAGAACTGAAGGAACTGCTGAACTGTTCGTCAGTGTGGTTTTCCCAATGACCCCTCACAGAACTGAAGGAACTGCTAAACTGTTCGTCAGTGTGGTGTCCCAATGACTCCCCACAGAACTGAAGGAACTGCTGAACTGTTCGTCAGTGTGGTATCCCAATGACTCCCCACAGAAGTGAGGGAGAAGAGAAACGCTGACACTGACACTAACATTTTTTTCAGTTAGAAAACAATTGTGTTTACGGATACAAAAAGCTGACATTTCATAGAAACACACACTCACTCAAACACAGCTCTTCACCGCTCTTTCCCTTCCACCCTGTCCCCTTCACACTCCCTCTCCCCTTTTGCCCCTCCCCATCGCCTCCCCTCCACTTCTCTCCAATTCCCACCACACCACACACACACACACACACACACACACACCAACACAACACACACAACACACCACACACACACATCACTCGCACTCACATTAGATCATCCCCAAATTGACGGCGCTATGAGGGATGTGTGATGTGTGTGTTGTTGTGTGTGTGTGAGTATGTGTGTGTGTGTGTGTGTAGGTGTGTGTGTGGGTGTGTGTGTGTGTCGTGTTGTGTGGTGTGTGTGTGTGTGTGTGTATGTGTGTGGTGGTGTGTGTGTGTCGTGAGTGAGTGACGGAGGAGAGAGAGAAGAGAAGAGACAGAGCGAGAGGAGAGAGAGCAAGAAGGGGGGCAGAGAAAGAGTGAGACGAGAGAGAGAGAGAGGAGAGAGAGAAGGAGAGAGTGGAGAGAGAGAGAGACAGACAGCAGAGAGAGACAGAGACAGACAGACCAGACAGAGACAGAGAGACAGACAGAGAGAGAGAGAGAGATGACGAGACTGGAAGAGAGATCGAGAGAGAGAGAGACGAGAGAGAGACAGAGGGGAGATGAGAGAGAGAGAGAGAGAGAGAGAGAGCACATGAACATTGGGTAATGGGGGTGTGGGGACACACACAAAAACAACAAAAGATTTTAACCATTATTACGTCATGTTCTGAACACATAGATAGAATGAACATAAAGCAAATTCCACTGGCGGTAATATACAGTTCCGAAGATGAAAGTTAAGATAGCTTCTTACTCCTGTTGCAATAAAGTTATTTTACCCTTCCAAAAATTGTTGCTCTGTCTCATGGCTTGAAATATAAACTTGGAACACTAGAAGGGACAGTGTTTTGATTCTCGATCCAATATCTTTCCAGTCGGCATATCTGATTCCATTAGCCAAAATACCTACGTCTCTGTTTGTAGACAAAGGGGCAATGATACAAAAGTCAGCTCCGTTCATCCTCTATACAATTTTACAATATGGACAGTATGACTGTGTAACCTCTTCCATATTATTTCATACTTTTTGTTAATTTGGAGCACTCCACAATCTAATTTGGTTTAGAGGTACGCGGAAGGCAGAAGATATCTATATTGTTTAATAACAACACATAGTTAGATTAGCTTTAATCAATTATACAGGCTTGTATCTTTCCTTTCTCTAATTGTGCGGTCCATTCTTGAAAAACATGTCAATCAAACGTTGCTTAATTCACTTAAGAATACATTAATGCTCCCAACGCCTTGGTTCAACTAGAACTTCATAAAAATTCCTGCGTTAGAACGCATTTCTCTAATTTCTGTTGCCCAGCATATTTTACCGTTGTTATCCATTGACAACATCATTAAGTACGCATGCCTTAGGATAATCTATCATCATCCATATTCAACAGTCTAAACCAGTACTTAATCCCATCTTATACATGAATTAACAAACAAAGGATATCGTTCCCTAATTCTCCCATATTTATCATTTTGTTTGGACGTTTTAATGGTACTCTAGATATCTTTGCCATGCTAATAAAGGTACTTTCTCAAGACTTCTAATCTCTTAAAACCCCAAATTTCTGAAGAATACAACAAGACTGCTGAACTTTAGCATCAAAAAATTCATACCCAAATATTTTAGGTGTCATTTATTTGCATCTTTCTGATAAGCTTGACCAAAGCCAGTTTAAACGCCTTTTTCCCTTTGCAACTAAATGATTTGTACAAGTTTTAGACCTTCATCATCGTATGTGAAAATAAACCCTAAATAGCAATAGCTATTAACAATTTCTAGGCGCTTTGCCCTCGTAAAAACCCTTTTTCGCATGCCCTAAATAGCGTCCCTTCCTAAACACATAATTTAGTCTTGTCTTTGTTGACTGTTCAACTTTAAATTAATCACAACAATTATCCTTTAGTGAGTTTGCTGAGATTGTAAACCCCCGTGGAGTAGTTGATATCAAGACCACGTCGTCTGCAAACACAAAATGAATAGTTTGAGAGAAAAGTGGATAAAAATGTGACCCCATGGACACTGTATTATTAACATGGTTTGTAACTGGTTACTAACCCGTGTCCCCCAAGTAGGACTCAGGGCGATACAGCCTTGTAGTACACCTGTTGGGCAATCAAAAGAAATAAGAAAAATTCATTGTTTACACGGACACAAGAATACCAACGACGCCATAATACTTTTAACTCGCAGCACTATAGAATTTTCCTCTTATACCTTCATATATTTTGTCTGTAACAACTTCTCATTGATTAACCGAATCAAATGCCTTTTGAAAATCTATGGAAAACAAACATACAGTTTCTGTCTTCTTTTGTTTAAGCATTTCTGGACTAAAGCATACAGACTGAATATTTGAATCGGCAGTTGAATAATTTTTTCGGAATCCTGCTGATTTTTCCAACTTTTTACTGTCATTTTCCTTCCATGCGCTTAATCTGTTATTTCAAGATAGACGTTTATAGCACTTACCAACGAGACATTAATGAGTGATATCCTCTGCTAATTTCTGGCCTTGGTCATGGTCCTCCTTTTTTTAAAGTTGGTATCACAATGCTTTTGACATTTCAATGTGGATAATGCCCAGAATCAAATCACTTTGTTAAAAAAGCCTAGTTAGAAATTTAACAAACCTTATCACCTCCTGCTTTTAACATCTCCGGGACAAAGTCCAGTCTTAACCTCCTGATTTTCCGATGTTCAATTTCGTTATTGCTTCTATAACTTCTTTTTCGGTGATCTCATTTGTTTAAAATGTGATCACTCGCTTCATTTATATACTATCAATAATACTCTCGTTATCGGTTAAAGTACCGTGTCCCTGTTGGAATACACCCTGAAATAATTACAGCCAGTCATCTAGCTTATCTTTTCACCTAGCCTTCGTTTTTGGTTTTCCATTACCAAGTTTCTTTATTTCTCTCCAGAAAATTTGATGGTTTGTTTACATTTGCAGCTAAGGTATTCTGCTGTGTTTCTGCGAAATTCTCGTTTCTTTCTATTAAAGCAAATACTCTGTATGCTTTTTCTGCTTGTTGAGTTTTGTCGATCTTCAATTTCACTTTTATTGGTATGTGTTTTGCTTCTCCTAAAACCCTTAATTACCTTCTACATTTTGCCCTTGTATCTCTACATTCTTGGTCAAAACCATGTACCTTTAATATTCTCCAAAGTATGCATAGCATTTTTTAACCTTCGGTCTCGCAGCACTTGCAAAGCACTCCGTTATAAAACTTCTACCGATCTCTATCCAACATCTAATTTTTGTATAGCAAGCTTCTACCCCCCTAACAATGTCTTCACTATCAATCTTGGTTACATATTCCTGTTCCTTTTCCTTTGTTCCCAAAAAACCTTAGTATAGGATTGTGCCTTCTTGTCAGGGTTTTTGGTCAGGTGTCTGGTTGACATCAGACTGTACGAAAATGATAATAGTGATCGGTAAATGTCAGAATCTACCCATATCTGAGACAAGACACGTAGTTCCGCTCAACAAAAATCTGTATAAGTGAAATCGGTGAGGCGATGAAATAATCAACAAGACTGGAGCCTGCACCCGAAACATGAAGGTACAACTGTCATCAAAAACAAAAGGTCCCAGGACCATTAAGAATTAGGCAATCAAAAATATTACAAAAGACAATGAGTGTCGGCCAAAATAAATTAAATTTCAGGGTCTTGTGTAGTGTCTTTTAATGCTTTACTTATTTCACCCACGTTCGATTCCTTCATCCGACAAGCTGAAAACAATATTTTGCCTATCAGCAGTCCTGGAATTGAAATCTCCACATATCAAAAAACATAAAGTCATCATAAGAATCGTGAAGATCTAGCATAGCCATTTCTCTATAGGTTCTAAAAAACCAAATCCGTTGGCTTCAGCATTTCCACGATGGCGAGTCACTATGGCGGAATGTATGAGGCAATAAAGCAAAACGTCTTTATCTGTGTTCACCCAAATCTCTTCGGACAGTTTCAAATGAACAGTATTACTAACAATCACTTGAACACTCTTTCAACGAAAGGCAAAAAACATTTGTTAACTAACACCACTACACCCCCTGAAGGTTCTACCGTGTCTTGACCATTTTTTTTGCTTTTTGACCGAGATATGCTAAAAGTCTGCAAATACATTTTATCTATTTCAACATCATAAAGGTTTCAGTTTTAGGACCCACACGAGGTCATGCTTTGAATAAATTTGAAAAAAGCCACAATCACCTAATTTTGACCTGCAAGCCACATACATTATAATTGAGAAAAAGCGACCACAGCCCCCCCCCCCCCCCCCCCCACCCCGACTGATGCATTGGCATTGAATCTTGGCGCAAACCTGGTCGATATTTAGGGCGCGTCCATCGCGTCCATGTGCCCGGCCATTTCCCTATATCGTTTACTTTTCGTTTCCTGATGCGTTCTGCTTATGACGAAGGTTTTCTTGGGTGTCTTTATCCGTTTTATGGTCAGTGTCTCGTTCTAGCAGACCTAAAGACTTTAAAATGCTCGGTCATGGTTAGGGGATCGCTGCGGTGTTGTCCGGGAGGTTGAGCACGGTGTCATCCCGGTCTTTGCTGGACTGGTTGAGTTTTTGCAGCTTGTCTGGTTCTGGGGCCGTGATTGACGTGGGGATGTCTTTGGGGCAGAGGTCTGCATTTCCTTCTCCTCCTAATCTTCTGGACCGACCAGTTCGCGTGTCGTCACTCGGTTCGTTCAGTTCTTCCTATGAAGTGCGACAGATGACTCAGGTAGAGTGGATTGGTCATGGTTCAGATGGTTGTTGACGATGTACTGGTTGTCTGTGAAGAACTCGTTGATCTGTTTGAAAAATTTGTTTTGTCTCGAGGGAATCTGCCTCTCTGCTCCGCATCTGGTATTGATTCTTGTTGTACCCCAGTCTTTTCTTGATCCTGCTTTTCACCCAAACGTTTCCTCATCTTCCCTTGTCAAATTGTTTCCCTTGTTGCCCTTGGTTCTCATTGTGACGTTCTCTTTTGGTTTAGGGTGTTACTTGCTGGTTTGCCAAGCTTGTGTTTGTGTCTTTGAGAGGCTTTATTTCATTGGTTTGCCGACACTGTTCCATTTTGCTTTGGCTTGATTCACATGTTGCTTTTCATTCTGCCTGTTTTGAGATGCCTTCTGAGTTTCTGCGTACTTTGTGATTTCCACTTGGTGAGTAGGTGATCCGAGTGGGGTGGGCAAGGCACTGTATTCTTGGGATCTTTCCAGGAGACTTGTGAGCGTGCGAGTTGCAGACCTTACGGCCATGTTTCATATCAGTTCATGAGTGGTGGCCATTGTCAGGATTTAACAATGGGGATTGATCTTCAACTCGTTGCCTCTGGACTATGGGTAACAAGGAAGGGACTCTTTTCTAGTTGTTGTTGAGAGGGACAAAAGGAAAGGGTTGTCTTGTTTTCTAGTTTGTGAATGAGAGGGGACAAAAGGAAAGGGTTGTTCTTGTTGAAGAAGAGGAATGGAGGTGCACACGCAAACTGGTTTTCCACCATGTTCAGACTGAGGAGGGCCATACGCGGAAAATCGGTTTCTTTTCTCTTGAAAGAAAGATGGACATTTCATGTGACCTTTTTGTGACTTGAATAGATCCCGGAGGTAACAAGGGGAGTCTGTTCCACCACTTGCTGTTGATGGCTAGAGAGGTTTTTGTCTCTGTGTGGTGGGGAGTAAACCACTCATCTCATGAGCGTCTGAACTTCATGGACATTAGAATGAGAGTGGGGGAGTAAGGGGAAGCCCTCGAGTGATTTTTCCGTTCATGAATACTGCACTCTACCTTCCCCTTTGTAGTTCTTTGACTTATCTTTCTTTGCCGGACAGTAAGGTCAGATGAAAACACGAATTCTTCATTGCCGTAACCGTGCTCTAAGTTCATGGTCTCTGAGATTGTCAACTTATCACTGTGACGCAGTGAAGCACACGATCAAAAGGGCGTGGCTGGTTTCTCTTGCCCTTGCTTCCCTAGGCGATTTGTATGTTTCCTAGGTCGCTAGATGTCCACCATTTTTCACGAGGAAAAATATTCAGCATTTCAATTATTTCTTCAATGTCTCTCGCCTTTTCTCTGTTTTCCCCATGGATCCATTCACGTACACCATATACTCTCAGACTCTTCTCTCGTTTTGCTTCTTCGATTTGTTCAGTTTCTCTTCAATTTACAAGTTTTTCTTGCAAGAAAACGCTGTTTTTGCTGTATACTCCGCTGAGGTCGCTTTCTGTTGTCTTTTATATCTTCTGGATTGCTTGTTATGTCGCATTTCAAAGTTTCTGCAGAGAATATTGAAAGTTGTTAAAATTTTCAGCAATCTGTTGACCGAGGAACAGCCCCTGGAATATGGTAGGTTGTGGAATGATTCTCGGCACACCTCACTTCAAATTCTTTGGTTGAGAGCGGGTAAAAAAATCACCATTGCGAAAACGCTGTTGTCGGTCATTGTGCGGTATAAGAGCTTCACAATGTCCAACCTTTCCCTTCGACTGCCAAAACGAGAATACTCACTCTCGCTCTCCCCTTTTGGCCCTCCCCATCGACCCCCTCCACTTCTCTCCCACTTCCCACCACACACACACACACCCCCAAAAAAAAAACACACACACACACAACACACACACACACACCCAACCACACCCACCACACACCACACACACACACATTAGATCATCCCCAAATTGACCGGCGCTATGTGGGATTGTGTGTGTGTGTGCTGTGTGTGTGTGTGTGTGTGTGTGTGTGATTGTGTGTGTGTGTGTGTGTGTGTGTGTGTGTGTGTGTGCTGTGTGTGTGAGCAGAGAGAGAGTGAGAGGGGAGAGAGAGGACAGGGAGAGATGAGAGAGAGAGAGAGGCGAGAGAAAGGGGGGGGCACAGAGGAGGAAGAGAGAGAGAGAGAGAGAGAGAAGAGATGAGAGATGAGAGGAAGAGAGAGAGAGAGAGAGAGAGAGAGAGATGATGTGATGATGATGATGATGATGATGTGATGATTGGATATGATAATCTTTATTTCCAAGGGTAACAATAAAGCAACACATGCTTTTTTTCAATCGGCCCTTTCCCGTTCAGGGACTAAGTATGACTAGCGACGAAGACTTACAAAACTTTTAACAAAACATACTTTCTTCACAACATTAAAAAGTTTATGATTAACAGTTTTAAGGCGTAGATCACTTTTAAAAGGAAAAGAAACACGATTTAAACAAACAAACAAGAATAAAGAATTTGATTACAAAGAAGAAAAGAATTAGACACACATGGAAGAAGCGATCCTCCTTATTCTAACGGGGGAGAGAGGAGGATAGAGAGAGAGAGAGAGGTCCGAGAGAGAGATGAGACGAGAGAGAGAGACGAGAGAGGAGAGAGAGGGCGAGAGAGAGAGAGAGCGAGCGAGAGAGGAGAAGACGGAGAGAGAGAGAGGGTTACATTCCTTTTGTAAAAGATTAACATACAACAAATGCATAAGGATGATAAACTAAGACAATTACATTGCATCAAATAATATCAACATTTGTTCTTTCTTTTACATTTATATGAGGTGGTTATAAGGCAAACGAGAACGAACTATCTGTTATCAGTAAGCAGCAATAAATTCCTAGCATCAACAATTATAACAATTTATTTTCATGTTTTGTGCCTGTGCATTGCGCGCGCGTGCGTGTATGTGTGTGTGTGTGTGTGTGTGTGTGTGTGTGTGTGTGTGTGTGTGTGGGTTGTGTGAGAGTGGTCTGTGTGTTAGTGCGCTGTGTGTGTGTGTGTGTGTTGTGTGTGTGTGTGTGTGTTGTGTGAGAGGAGAGAGAGAGTGAGAGAGAGAAGGAGAGAGTCGAGTAGGGAGAGAGGAGAAGACGAGAGAGAGAGAGAGGAGAGGATGAGAGGGAATGAGGAGAGAGAGAGGAGAGAGAGAGAGATGCCATTATTATTTACCGTCCCCCTCTTTTTTGTTTTCCTTCTTTACCATTATACACTAACCCAAATTTATAATTATTAATTACGCGACAATCCATCGAAAAACGCAGCCGTAGTAAACGAAGAGAGAGCGAGACGAGAGGATAACGAGAGTGAGACGAGAGAGAGAAGAGAGGAGAGAGACGAGAGAGACGAGAGAGTGAGGAAGAGAGAGAGGAGAGAGAGAGGAGAGGGAGAGAGGGAGAGAGGGAGAGAGAGGGAGAGAGAGATTATATTCCTTTTTTCTATCCAAAATATCACATTGCATAAACATTACTATTATTTGAACTACAAGAGCAATACATCAATATGATAACAGTAATCCGGGACACCATTTATCACCTGGCAATTTACAGTGCGCAAGGAAATTCAAAGTTATTTAAAGACATCAATCAATTCGATGACAATGCACCAATAAACCCAGCGACCACAATAATCATTCATCATAATATATTTCAATCATTAATATAAACCGATAGTAACCAATCTCTCATTTATCATTATCTGGTTTAAAAACATCAGTGGGAAAGGAAACGGCCGTACGTATCAGTTTAATAAGCAGAAAAAACAGAGGGTTGTGCCTGGTATATGTATTTTGTTCTAAATAGCAATGGTTTTTGCTGTGAGAAATGTGTGAATAGTTTTTCCTGATGAAGGATTCTGTAATATGAGTACATCGGAAATGTAGTGGAAGTGAATTCCAATTACGTACCTGAGTAAGCATAAGCTTGATTTAAATAGATCTATTCTGGTGTGGTGGAACCTGAGAATTTGGTTGAATCCCTAGGGTTTATGCTAATTTGGACTGAAAGAGTTTGTGTGACTAAAACGATGCAATTTTTTTGCATTAGCTGACATTTGTTGACAGCAAAACATATTCTTGTAACGGGAAGAGACCCCGCTTTAGTATAATCCCCTTCACTAAGACTAGATGATTTTATATAGAACCTGCTTTAAGTCTCTTTTGTAGACACTCTTAAGAGGTTTCTGGCATTAGCAACTAGTGAATAAATAGTGTTGAACAATAATTGATTGAAGACGAGAACATGAGCGTGTAGGAACAATTTCCTGGCATGAAGGTAAAGAAATGGCTTATCTTGCACAGCTGATATGTTTGTCTGGATATTGATTTACATAAATGCGAAGGTGATTGAGACCAAGATTATTATCAACATATACACCTAGAACTCGATGGCTATCCACCACTTCAATTTCCTGATTATTGATAAAAACAGATGGGGCTGTGTGGTTATGTTTTGTCTTCTCTGCCTTGTTGTTATCAGCATTAGTTTTGTTTTGTTAGGATTCAGTGACATGTGATTTACATTGCACCAATTACTTAAGATATTAGCATTCTTCTGTAATGAAGTGAAAACAGCTTCCAAGCTGGGGCTACTTGTATGGACAGTGGTATCATCACAAAAGAGTTCACATGAATCCTCAATATAAGAGAGGGAGATCATTTATATAAACTGAGAACAGCAAAGGACCTAACACAGAACCCTGGGGTACGCCATGTTGGATAGGTAACTTCTCTGATAAATGTTGTTGACACAAACGATTTGTTGACGGTCTTCTAGGAATGATGTTATCAGTTGGAAGGTATTTCCTGTTATACCATATGATAAAAGCTTCCTGCATAACAATTTGTGGTCAATGACAATCAAAAGCCTTTGCAAAATCAACAAACAGTGCGCCACAATATTTATTCCATTAACACTGGCTAGCCATTGATCTACTAGGTTTGTAAGCGCTGTATGACAAGAATGATTTTCCTGAATCCCGATTGATTTTTATTTAGTAGGTTGGAGGAGTCAAAATGGTGGCAAGATGCTTATTTATGTGTTTTTCCAGGGCTTGGACAGAACTGGCAAAATGGATATAGGTCTGTAGTTCGAAGTTCAGATTTGTCTCCAGATTTGAAAATGGGTATAACTTTTGCAACTTTGAACTGAGCGGAAAGTGCATTTATCAATGCATAAAATTGGAAATGTAGGTAAGAGTTTCACATATAACAGGTGCTGATAGTTTCAGTATTTTTCCATCAATCCCGTCAAGTCCGCGGCTTCCTGTCTGCTTTAATTGGCATAAAGCTTGGCAAACTTCACTAACTGTCATAGGCGGAACTGTTGTTGCTGGACGAATGTTCATAGCATTGCAAAAAGTTTTTAATTTTTGTAATTCATTTGAGTCAGTATTCTTTTCTTTGACAACGTGTTCTGCAACTGTTGTAAAGTGTTGGTTGAGTTCATTGGTGTTATGCTGGTAATGGACTTGTCTTTGACTGTGAAGTTTTATTTGTAAGTTCATTTATTGCTTGCCATATGGACTTCGAATTTTTTTTGTTGCTACAAGTTCACGAAAAAAAATTTATTTTTTGCTGTCCGTTGAGTGAATTGACTTTATTACGTTGCTTTTAAATCCATCCGACTTCCCTTCTGCTTCAAGCAGATCGTCGCGTAAGAAACAAGCAGCTTGTATTTCATCAGTCATCCACTTTGGTTGTGCACTATGTTTAACTCGACGCGTTTTGAATGGCGCATGCTTGTCATAAACAGAATTAAACGTGTGTAGCCAGTACTCAAGCGCTTTCTCTGGATCAGTGTAATTATAAACATTTATAAAGGGGAATTCATGAGGTCAGTGAGAAAGGTATCTTCTTGGAAGTGTCCAAAAGATCTGTAAGTATTGTTTGTGGCCAGTTTTAGGAATTTTGATTCCACTTCTTTTCCACGTAATGCATACTGAAAGTGGTCGCTGCATCCATTCAAAGGCACACATTTCTCAATGACGTTTTGTGGTTCAGAAAGATAGATGTGGTCAATAATGTTTTGCTAGTGAATGTTACTCTGGTTGGCATGTCTATAATTTGGGATAATTGTATGAGGTAGTCCTATCTGACCATGATGTTTGGCACTTCAATAGATCAATGTTGAAATCACCTAAAAGTATAATTCTGTGGCATCAAGCGATGCTGCATCCCATAGCCGTAAACTTGCCTCCACCAGCATTTCCGCGAGGTTCGGGGTATACAACCATTATTTTTTT